>JANQAP020388237.1:0-32972 GCA_026874005.2 Erythroxylum coriaceum | reverse complement strand
TCCATTTATTTCAGTTTTATTCATGTATAGAATTGAAATAGGTGTTGAGAATATATTGTGTTGAATGTTGAGTTTGTTTTTATACTCACCTTTGGATCTTGATTTTTGAGACTAATAAAATTTGGATTGATTGGGTTTTTATTGACTTACTTGTGATTTAATTCCGGTTCTTAATAACTTGACAATAGACTGAGAGGGTGAGCTAAGTGAAAATAATCAATTTAGGCTAACGAGAGTTAGGTAAATTAATAGGTAATGGATTAAATCAAACCAGTAGAGTTGTGTAACGAGAGATCGAGCATAGATTCCCAGTAGGTTAGTAGACAGTTTTAGAACTAATTTAAGTTTTGAGTCAATTGTGAACCGAGATATCGCAATTCCATAATTTAAATTAGGGATTATCAATTAGGGTTAAGATTTATAACTTGAGAGAGAGTAATTCACCCTAGGACTATCTAGAACCATTAAGTTGATAATTTCACAATTAATTCAGTTTTCGTTAATTTCGGATCAAAATCTCCTTTCTCTCACTCGGTACTTTCTAGGTAAGGTTGGGCTTGGTTTGTGTGATTTGCTTTCTTAATTAGATTTCTACAACTTAATTCTTGAATTAATTGTTGATTGATTTATTTCTATATTAGTTTATTTTGATTTGAATTATTGCAATTTAGTACGACCTTAGATTTTAGGACTAGATTAGGCTTCCTCGTAGGATCAATATCTTAAGTACTATACGAACGACCTGTGCGCTTGCAGAATTTACCAAGATTATAAATAGTAAAACTTAGCGCATCTAACCTTGCGAACAGTAAGCTTATGTAACCAACTACTTTTCATCACTCAACATGGTTCACTTTCTATTCAAGTAACCTAATCCAAGTTCAAGCATGCATTCAATCTAATTTCAACTAGCATGACAGAATCTCATGGCAAAACAAATCAAAATGATTCAAGTGCGGTTCCATTACTTAACACAAAACAACATAATATGCCTCAACATGCATCCTAATTAACAAAATGTAAATAGTGACTAAACAATGCAATTAACAAGGCAACCACCTCCCTACACTTAAAGAACACATTGTCCTCAATGTGACAAGGCAACTACAAAATAAGAAAAATGGCTTTAAAATTATTCCTCTGAAAGAATTTGAGGACTTTCTTCTTTATGTACCGCTGCTCCTTATGGACTTGTCTCATCTAGGTGCCAAGCTCATTAATTTGCGACATCATTTACTTAGAGGCCATTTGTCGAGGATTTGCTGAAATCTGTCAACCTCTGCTAATACAGTTGGTTCCTCTTCCACTGCTTCTTATTGTGGCTACAGGACCATTTGGGATGTGGATGGTCAGCAAGTGGTTGTATCCTTACCCTTCCTGTTCTTAACTACGCGTTTGAGGATTTTGGAGCTCCATAGAATAGGGCTCCAAAGGGGCTCCAAAATTTTAGAGCGCCTCAAATAAGATATGTCAAACATATCGTATTGATTTGTACATACACTGTCCACATCAAGGCTGTAAAACAAAGCCAAAGCAGTAACAATATAAGACGTGCCAAAATAAGAGTTCTTCTTATTCACACAACTCACTATCGATCGAAAAATCCAATAAGGTGTATTTATTTTGATTTTTCGATCCATGCACCAAAGAAAGAAAAGTTCCTTGGTCGAGCATTTATTACTTTCAGTTTTATTGAAAACCATTAAGCACATAAATTTATGCAGAAGTAAGTGCTCGACGCTACGAATTGAAGTGTTTGGTGCATTTCTAGAGTCAAAATATGCTTCACCCGTTAGAATTTTCTAGTAATTATCCACATCAAAGTCATCATGATCATCTAAAATTTTATTGTTCGATAAATCGAAAAGTGCACGAATGACATGATAATCAAGTTCATATGCATCGCTGGCTATCCTAAACCAGAATACATCTATTCTAGGATTGTAGCACATTATGGTGAAAATTTTGACGGTCATCATAGGGTAAATAGGCACATCACAACGAATGAATCTACCCCAACCAATGTTTGTAGCTAATCGCTCAACATTACGCCTCATTCCTATAGTTTCTAATAGTTCAAAGTCAAAATATCTAGGAGTAATTAATTCCCTACCTCTAAAGTCCCAAAAACACATACCTTCCTCTTCCGAATAAATAGGGAATGGGGCACGAAAAGTGGCTGCCAAATCAGGTTTACATTCACCAGAGACTTAAAGGTGCAATTCATCGATTGGCTTCTGAGTTGCCATTTTCTTCGGAGCCATTGTGAAAGAGAAATCTGCAAAAATAAGAGAAAGAGAGATGAATTCATTTTTTAGAGAGAGAGAACAAATCTCACAAAATCCTTGTATTTTTGAATGATTAATGTACAATAACCGTAAAGGATTAAAAGATTTATGGAAATAGTGAAGAAAATACTAAGAGTTTAGTAGAAGATGAAGGATTTTAGAGAGGGGGAGAGTAGGTTTTCGTGTTTGTAGAAAGAGAGAGTGCTAAAAGTTAAAGAATTAAGAAAGAAGAAAAGAAGAGGGAGATTTAAATTTTTCCCTTGGATGGGATTTCCACGATCATGGGAATACCCCTCATTCCCAAGATCGTGGGTTTTCTCTCCAGAAACTTTCCAGAAATATTTCCCACGATCTTGGGAATCACCCTCATTTTTACGATCATGAGTTAACTCTCCAAAAACTTTCTAGAGAGTCTTCTCACAGTCGTAAGAATCACACCAATTCCCACGATCGTGGGTTAGTGCAATTTTTCCACTTCTAAACCTTCTTCCAAGCCTAGCATGCATTCTCAATGATCCTGCAACCTACAAACACATCAAAATAATCTTGCCAACAAGAAATTTGAAGAGAAAACAAGTTGAAATTCATAAAAAATCTAAATAAATATCAAGCAAACTCAAATTAAACATAGTCATACTAAATAAATCAAACACACAAACAGACAAAGACAAACGAAAGAAAATAAAATTCCATGGGTTGTCTCCCATGTAGTGCTTTCTGTTAAATTCGGTAGCTCGACATTCTCCTTGTACTTAAGGTGGTTCAAATGAACGGTACACTGGTAATGCAATCACTGATCTCAAAATTTGCACGTGAGCTACCCTAGTATAGATTCCACCTTCCTTGTGGTTTTTCTTCCTCCTTATTCTCCTACGCGATCTTTTCCTTCTGACTGCATTCCCAGAATCCTCAATCTCTTCCCATTGTCCATGAGGTTCAGTTTCCATGATATTATTTGGAAGTAGAGGGAAACCGTTGTCTTTTTTTGATACTTTGAAGGCTATCTGCTACTTTCCTACCCTCACAGTTAGTTCACCCCCATCAACGTCAATTATCAAGCGAAAAGTAGTCAAGAACAGTTGTCCATGGACCATAGGGGTTTCTGCATCTTCTCTAATATCCAGTATATAGAAATCTGCAGGGAAGATGAATCTATCAATTTATACTTGCACATTCTTAATAATCCCCTTCGGTTGGTGTACTGTTCTATTGGTCATTTTCACTAATATCTTTGTGGGCTCTAGCTCTCCTAACCCCAACTTTCTGACTAAAAGTGTAGGGCATCGTATTGATACTAGCTCCCAAATTCGCAAATGCCCTAGCTATGTTGACTCTATTGATACTACAAGGAATAAAAAAATCCCCTAGGTCTTCTTTCTTCTGTGCTATGTTAGGATTTCCTTCTTCTATGTGCTTCATTTTTTTCTTGACTGGTTCCTTTAACTTAAGCTTTACTTGTAGTCGATTGTTTTATCCTCCATCTTGTTTGACTCAACCTCCTTAAGAATCCTCATTGCTCTACTTAAGTTCGACTTCCGCTGAGAAAAAATAGGATATGGAATTTCAGGTTGAGGTTCTTTGATCAGCTCAATTACGAGCTCACTTAGAAGGACTTCTAAAACTGTTTGTCTTTCTCTCTTGTCTCTATCTTCCTTCACATGTTCAATTTTCTTTTCCTGAGTCAGAGTGATGGCCATGATTTGTTCCTTTGGGTTGACCTTAGTATTACTCGGTAGATTATTTGCACTTCTAGAAGACAAAGTATTAGCAAGTTGACTTACCTGAACCTCCAAATTATGGATGGATGAGGCATGATTCTTCACAATCTGGTCAAACTTTGCTTCCATCCTCTTTTAACTTTCCTCCTGGCTAACAAACATCCTCTTTTGGTTTTCTTTTTGAGTTTCCAATTTGGACCCCAAGACATCCATTAGGTTGTCCATTTTGCTCTCCATTGACCCAATCCGATCTTGCTGAAATCTAGGAAGTCCTTGCGATCTTGCTTAGCCACCTATATTGTTAGTGCTTCAAGAAAAATTTGGATGGTTTTTCCATCCCAAATTATAAGTATTCGCATTCAGGTTATTATCTCTTTGTGGTTGGCCCAAATAATTTACCTGTTCTATATCACTAGCTCCCAACAAGAAACATTCAGTTAAGCCATAGTTGTTCTGCCCACACAGCTCACACTATACTTGCATCACTTTAGCTATAGATGACAATGCTCCTTGCATGTTGTTCAATTGCTTTATAAGGGTCATGATTTGTGCCTGCAAAGCAGTAACAAAGTCAATAGGGATCATACCTTTTTGCTTCTTTTGTCTTTGTCTATTCCTCTGACTTAACCATATACAACTGTTGCTCGCCAACTCCTCTAAAAGTTCATAAGCTGCTTCAATAGTCTTCCTTATTAAAGAACCTCCAGCGGCTACATCTATAATACCTCTCGTGCTCAGGTCCACACCATTATAAAATGTCTACAATAGGAATTCTCTCCGAAGGTTATGGTGGGGACAACTTCTTTGTAATTCTTTAGATCTCTCCCAGGCTTCACAGAGAGATTCTCCATCACTCTGCTAAAAATTTGTGATCTCCTTTATGATCCTCATCACCTTGGTCAACGAATAATACTTTGCGAGGAATGTTTGGGCTAGCTGCTCCCAAGTAGTGATCTGCCCCGAACTAAGCAAATTATACCACACATTCGCTTGATCTTTCAAATGAAAGAAAACAATCTTAATTTTACTACATCATTTGAAATTCCATTGAATCGAAAAGTGTCGCAAATCAATAAAAATTTAGCAATTTGGGCATTCAGATCGTCATTAGATAGCCCATAGAATTGCACACTATTCTATAATATGTTGAGGAGTGCCGGTTTGATTTTGAAATTGTTAGCTTAAACCACTGGCCTCATAACTCCTTGAGGACTTAATCCTAGCCTCCTAAGGTCTATTAGTGTCCTCTCAGTACCTCCTTGCTCTCCTTCTTCAGCCAAATCTTTTTGTATACTATCTTGATGCTTCATTCTTCTTAACTCTCATCGTGTCTTATGATATCAGGAAACTCGTTGTTACTAATTTCTGTCGATCTTTACATGCTCCTTGTGTTCATGCACCTACAAATACACAAGGAAAAGTATCAAAAACTCTTAAATCAAAGTAATATAAAATAAACAAGATGCTAAACAAACAATCCCCGATAACGGCGTTAAAAACTTATTGATTGCAAAACAATCTACTAGTTTTACGCTCAAAAATTGCAAGTATAAGCATAACTTGTAGTTAAAAAGTGGATATCAATCCCATAAGGATTGTGCTTAGGCACCACTTAATTCAGATCGATCTTTGTTTAAGAACCGAAATTGTTTTATAGAAATAAACTAAAAATTAAACTAAATTAAATGACTAACAATGAACAATTAATAAAACCAAAATGCAAAAAATTGAAATTCAAGAGTTTAATAACCAGAGATCACTTTTTCCCTATCTTGTCTCCCTCCTATTTTATTAATTGAATTATGCCCCACTTAGATATCCAATTGTATTAAGTACCCTCTCTCAAGGTATAATTAATTGTCCCTAATCAAATTAAATGAAGTTGATTAAGCAATCTCTCAATCTACCAAATCACTCCACCAATTTAACTAGTTATTAAGTTATACTATGGGTGATCAATTAAATTATCCAAGATCTCTCTTTCAACTAATTAATTAACGTGAAGACTGTAGGTCTATAGAATGCCAACTCTCGTTGTACGATCCTACACAGATTACCTTACTCAATCTCTCGATCTATTACAAAGTATAAAAATATCCAACATTCATCAAAGACATCTTTCATTCAAATCAATAAAATAAGAGTTTAACAAGATAGTTCAAAAGTAATCCATAAAAATAAATCAGCCACCCATGGTATCTATAACATTCCCAACAATTGAATAATTCATCATACAATGACTAGAAATGATAAAACAACTGAAAATTAAATAGAAAGAACTCCTCCTCTTCTCTGCCAAAATCTAAAAATTTCAGTGTTAGTAAGCTCTTCTCCTAATTGTGATTGATGATCCTTAAATCTCCACCTTTCTCAAGACTACAAACCTAGATTTTCCACTCAAGGAGGCTTTTTTACATAGAGGTCTCACGTCCCCTTCATCCATAGGGTTTTCTATCTTATATAGTCCATAAAACCTAAAAATTAAGTGAACCCCACATATGTTCTCAGATTAAACATCCCACGATCATGGGAATTGGCATGATTCCCACGATCGTGGATTCTTGCATCAGAATGCTTCCCCTGCTCTTCTTCTTTTTTGGTTTCTAGCTCAATCTCAAAGTTGTTCAACTTCCATTCCTACATAAAAATAATCAATTCTTACCCTAAATTAACATCAAACATAAAAGAACAACAATGAAGATCAAACTAAACGAAAACATATAAAATGAATCCTAAAATACAAAAATAATAAACTATTATGCAAGAAACATATGCCAAATGCTTAGAAAAACACACACTAATGAACAACTATCACTCCACCATAACCAAACTGTGCTTTCATATACTGAACTTGCTTTGTTTCATTACCTTGCATCAGTAAGTAGTCAATGTTATTATGATTGTCCTGGCCATATAACTCCCATCCTTGTTGAATGGCCTTAATAGAGGCTGAAGAAGAAGTTTTCATATTGGTCAACAACTAAAGCTCCTTTTTGCTCACAGAGGGTTGTGGGTTGTCTACTCCTGTCATTCATCTACAGACAGTTGTTATTGATCATTTCTTCAAGCAACTCCTCCACTTCATCAACAATCTTTCACATAAGTAATCCGCCTGATGTTACATCTATGGTACCTCTCATGGGTGGATTGACTCCATTGTAAAAGGTCTACAAAAGAATTCTTTTAGTAGGTTGTGATGTGAACACCTCCTTTTTAAATCCTTATATCTCTCCCACGCCTCGTAAAGTGATTCCCTATCACTCGGTTGAAAATTCATAATCTCTTTTATTATCTTCGTAGTTTTAATGAGGGAAAAATACTTGTCTAGGAATGCATGTACTAATTGCTCCCAGGTTGTGACATTTAAGGGACTGAGAGAGTGATACCAAGCTTTAGCATTATCCTTTAACGTAAAAGGGAAAAGCCTCATCCTAACATCATCTTTTGACTACCTATGATATGGAAAGATATCACATATTTCGAGGAAGTTCACATATATTCATTGGGATCCTCATTGATTAGTTCATAAATTTGCACATTTGTTTGCAACAAGTAAGGCTGGCTTAATTTCAAATGAAGGTGTTTGAACAAGAGGTCTAGCAACTCCTTGATTGATTGCATTAAATACTGGTCTCATGAAATCTATGAGGGTCTGAGGTTGGTTCCTTTGGGTTCCTCCTTGCTGAAACTCTTGAGGAAATTCCTCAACCATCAATTCTTCAATTTCTTCTTCTTGGCATTTGGCTCTTCGAATGGCTTGTTTCAAGTGAGTGATGTTTAGTGCTAAGGTTTCGATGATTAGACTTGAACTTCAAGTGACTCTTATGTTCATGCAAATGCACAGACACAAGAGTGGTGAGAACGCCTTAGACTACAAGAAATAAACTAATCCTATTATTGCCCGACAACAGTGCGAAAAACTTGTTGATGGAAGTTTTAGTCTATTTAAAACCTCAAAATACTGCAAGCGCACAGGTCATGGGTTTAGTATGTGAGGTTTCGATCCCTCGAGGAGTTGTTGAACTAATATAATTCCAATTGTCTAAGGCTTAAAGATTTATTAAAAAGAAAATAAAACTGCATAGAAAAGTAAACATGTGAAGATGATTGATTGGAATAAAAATGTAAAACTAACACACAAAGAGTATCAAATTGAGCACCACCAAATTAACAATGGAAGTCACACAAGGAAGATTAGTCTAATATGAGAAGGGGGATTTATCCTATCATCAAATGTTAACATGACTACTTTTGAGTTAATACGATATTGGTCCTAGAATTTCGAAGGGTGGATTACTATCTCTCGATTTATAATCATTAAACCCTAAATCATAACCCCTAATTGAAATATGGAATTTTCAATCTCTCAATTAGCAAAAAACCCACAATTACAATCAGATCTTAAGCCCTTTAATAGACAATCGGGCCTTTACATGAGTTCTCTCTTAGTCTAAATTCCCAATTTGATTATTTATGTGATCTATTATATTGTTTAACTCTTATTACCTAATCTAATCATTTTTTTATCAGCTCACTCTCTCGATTTATTACCGAAGCATACAAATACAACAAATAATCACAACATCAAAAGAAATTACATTAACATTGATTCAAGAACAAATCCCTAAAAAAGTTTAGAACATCATTATCAAACCCAAATCTATCACTAACAAATTCATCTTATACTTTCAAAAGAAAGAACAATAAAGATGAAATGAAGTCACTTAAAAGGGTCAGAATCGATCAAGAAGATGGCAGCATAACAGCCTCCTTCTTCCCCTCTTCATTTCTCCTCCTTCTCTCTTCTTCTTCCTCTCTCCTTAGATCTTTCTCAAAGTGGCAAAGGATGGAGCTATTTTTTTATTTCATTTCTCTTTCTTTATATAGTATTTTCCATTTAAGATAAGCCCTAGGATTTTTTCGTAACCAAAAAGTCCGAAAAGTCCCCCAAAAACTTAAGTGTGGAAGGTTATCCGCGCCTTTATCGTGCAAGCCACGATCGTGGCATCGAGCTTTTCTTCTATCATGATCATATGCCTCCACCAGGCTTCTGTTAAGATCATGGCCCTGGGTTTTGCTCCGGGCTTCCTTCGAATCTCCTTCGTTCTTTTATATTTGACCTGAAACGCTAACAAACACATCAAAGCACCTTAAATACACAAAATTTAAGGTCAATAACATACTCTTAACGTATAAAACACTCAAAACACAAATACATAACTAAATAACACAATCCTAACCTAAACATACACTAATTATTCAATTTAACAACTAAACACATACTAAACTACCCACTCAAACATTATGCAATCTACCACTATCACTTCTTTGTCACTTCTTTTTCATGTCATTATTCTATTCTTCATTCGCTCTTCTTATCCGTGTCACCTAATCACGTTCCTCCTTTGTTCTTCTTCTGTCATCTGTCCTTTCCCCAGCTCCTTTGTATGCCATGTCAAGTTACAGTGCG
Organism: Erythroxylum coriaceum; assembly: GCA_026874005.2. Taxonomy (NCBI): domain Eukaryota; kingdom Viridiplantae; phylum Streptophyta; class Magnoliopsida; order Malpighiales; family Erythroxylaceae; genus Erythroxylum; species Erythroxylum coriaceum. The sequence continues at coordinate 23,496 of JANQAP020388237.1, read as the reverse complement.
CGACGTATTGTAAATAAGGTAATCTCTTTTCTTAATTTTGGGTTTTTATTAATTGTTGATTTTTTTAAGATTATTGTCGTTTGGTTTGGGGATACTGATCTGATTTGGTTAATTTGAGAACTTTGTATGTTAATAATGGGAATATGGGATAATGTGTGTATAGTGTATCACGAAATGCCCAACTCTTTTAATGCATGTATAGTGTATGTTTAAAGAAAATGGATTTGGTTTATTCGATGCTTTAAACTCCTGTATCTTAACATACTTGACCTTCAAGCAATGGGTTATTAATTTTTTTACCCTCTTGACAAACCTAAGGCTAGTCATCATAACAACGATGTTTATCTTTTGAGTGTTAATCTCATTGCATTTAATTAATCAGAGGCCGATCAATGCATAAGATTCCTCTTTTCTTACTATCTTCACTATCTTAAATTTAATTATTCTCATTTGAGATAAATATCGACCTTAATTCTTAAACAGAGTGACGATATGTTATTAACTAATAAACTCAGTTCCTCTTAACCTAACCATGTGAATAACATGGACAACTCTTATAGAGAATCCAAACACCCAAATGATCATATAACAATAACATTAAACCTATTAACCAACTCGTTATAAATTAATTAACTAGCTTGTTATAAATTAATGGATCAACCATGTTATATATGTCAGATAGGTCATTGATAACATATATCCTTGTTTTTATTTTTGTCAACTATGGCACCTTCGTTTCAACTCCAAAGCAGTAACAATTTTTAGAACAAAACTTGCTGAAATTAGACTCTTTAAACATTGAAAAACAAGAACTTGCAAGTTAGTCCCACCCATACTTAACACTCCTCGAGTTATATTGTCTGTTTATGATAGGACTTGTTTCAAATATACTTTGACTAGTTTAAGTTGACATGCAACACAGAAGGGATATTATATTTATTTATTTATAATTGTGCCTGAACTTTCACTAATAATGCAATAGAAAGTGGATTCCTTTTTTCCAAGAGATTAAAGAGAAAGTGTTTTTTTCTAAACAAGAATTAGTGATTATCTGGTATCATGTGTATGTGTGTATAGTAATTTTACAATTGATAGGTATAGATCTACTGATTTATTTATGTTTGTGTGACTTGATATTAAAAAAAGTACACATTCTAGCTGGAATAAGTTAATTTTATGTATCTTATGAAAATGTAAGAGAATGGGAATAAACTAATAATGAGGAAGGAATGAACAATAAGGGGTTTTCATTCATTTTTTGAAGTAACTAATGAGTGGATTAAAGAACAGAGACTAGGGAAGAGTAGAAAATGGCATGGAATTAATGTAAATGGTGTGAAAAATGAGAGAAATGGGAATATTACATTACTAAATAAAGATTGATGGAACCTCTCCAAAAGGCTATTTGAAATCTAAGTCACAAGCAAATCAGAGTAAAGCATTAGTTATATATCATTACATAAATACAACAAGGAAGATAAGCAAGTAGATGAAAAGGTCACTAACATCCTGTCAAACATGCATTGACAATCAAAATACTTTAAATGTTCACTAATGCCAAAACTCAGAAGTTTAACAAATCTTAGTTAAATCAAAGTACTTTAAATTAATGAATCTTTATTATATGTTGATTATTTCTAACCTCAAGATGGATGAGCATATTCCTTCAGTTGAGAGTTCTAATCTAGTACTGAAGGTAAAAGTGGAAACTTCTATTCCGACACCAAGTGAGGATAGAACTTCAACTACAACTCAAGTTACTCAACATAAAAGTGAAGTTTGGAATCACTTTAACAAGACTATATTGACCGACAGAATTGAAAAAGCAGAGTGTAAGTATTGTCAAAACTTGTATTCGAGTGGTTCTAAAGGTAAAACATCTCATTTAAAGAGACATATGGAATCATGTACTAGAAGGAAGATGGTTTTAAGAGGTCAAACATTTTTGACCCCTAACCTTATGAAAGGAAAAAGTGAAATGACCATAACAACTTTTGATAACAACAGATCAAGGATTTTGATGGCTAATATGATTATAGGAGATGAACAACCATTGTCTATAGTTGAAAACAAAATATTTAGGATATTTCTTAATTCACTCCAACTGACTTTCAAGGTTCCAAGTCGGAATACATTAAGGAAGGATATTTTCAAAATTTATGAGGACAAGAAGAAAAAGACATTAAAAGAACTGTGAAGGACGAACTGTGATAACAACAGAAATGTGGACAACGGAAAACCAAAAGAAGGGTTGTATGGCAGTGATGACATATTATATTGATAATAATTGGATGTCATGTAGTAGACTTTTGAGGTAATTTATATTCTTTAATATTGTTATCATTTACTTTTTTCATTATTGTGAATTTATGATTAATGTTGGTAATATTTGTACATAATAGGTTCATTTATGTGCCAACACCATAGACAAGTGAAAATTTGGCAAATGTGTTAAAAGACTGTTTGATGAATTTGAACATAAAAAACAAACTATCCACCATTTCATTTGACAATTGTAGCACAAATGATGCTATGATTGAGAAGTTGAAAGGTAAGATGCGAATTGGGAGCTTATTGGTTAGAGGTACGTTATTTCATATACGTTGTTTTACGCATATTCTTAACTTGATTGTGTAGGATGAGTTGGAGATGATAAAGCGAGCAATAGATTGTATTCAAAATAGTGTTCTATATTGGAGTGCAACTCCTAAAATAGTTGAAACTTTTGAAGATAGTGCACAAATTTTATGCATTCCAAGCTTAAAGAAGTTGGTTTTGGATTTTCCAACTAGATGGAACTCAACCTTTAAGATGTTGGAGTCGACAATCCCATATATTGAGGTGTTTATTAGACTAATTGAAAGGGATTCTCAATATACATGCATGCTAATAGAAGATCAACGGGATTTAGCTAGAGAACTTTATGTGAAGTTGAAATTATTCTATGATGCGACTGAATTGTTTTCAGGAACAAAATATCCAATTTCGCAAAGTATCTTTAGCACTTTGTCCAACATAAATCATGTTTTATCAATGTGGATGTTTGACTCCAATGAAGTTATTCAAACTATGGCGGAGCAGATGGCGGAGAAGTTGAATTCTTATTAGTCTAATGTTGAAGAAATTGTTACAGTGATATATGTGTTGGACCCGAGATATAAGAGGGACGAGGTTGAATATATTTATAATGCATTGTACAGTGGTGAAGCCCAAGAGCGTGTACATATCATGAAACAATTATGGTATCAATGCTTTAATGATTATCAAGTCAAAATGCCACAAACTTATGAACGAGATCTTAGTAGTGCAGGCAGTTCAGCTTCAACTTCAGTTTCAGGTTTGACCTCATCTTCTAACCCATTATTGACAAATTCTCTTTCACATTTTTTGAAAGAGAAAAGGGCTAGGACTTCTTATAATGTGATGGAGTTAGATAAATATTTTTCCAAAGATTGTATTCCTGAAAATGAAGGTGAGCACTGTAATATATTGTCATGGTGGAAGAAGTCTGGAATTAAATATCCGACCTTGCAAGTCATCACATAAGACTTGTTAGCTATTTTATCATCCATCGTTGCTTCAAAGTATGCATTTAGTACTAGTGGTTGGGTTATTATTCCTTATCGTGCTCGACTTCATCATTGCATTGTGGAAGCGCTTATGTGTACTCAAAATTGGTTAAATAATGAAGATATTGATGGTAAATTCTTTTTTTTAATATATTAATTTTATCTATTTTTATATTATCTTACCTAATATTTTGTTTTTAAATTTCCTACAGGCACAGGTATTAATGCAGAGGTGACTAGTGAAATTAATCGACCAATTGAATGTTATTTTGATCAAATATATGAGGACAATTTTTTTAATTTTAATATTACATTACTAAATATTCTTTTTATTTTAATATTACCTTACTAAATATAATATTTGTACATACAAATAATTTGATCCAAACTATTGACGATCCTAGCACCAAATACAATTAGATGCTCTCTCAGTCTCCACTCTTCAGTATCTAATGTCCAAACATCGTCTGTTTGGCATGATATTATCTTTATTTTGTAAATTGTATCATTTATCGTAAAATGATTTAGATAATCATTTGTATACAACAAAATTTTCTATAGTTAATGAATTTGGTTTTATCAATTCTCTCCTATAATAATTAATAAATTATTTAAGGAAAACTAAAATTCGTAATTAATTAAATTGAAATTCCAAACTATAATTAACTTAATGAATTTTCCTACAAATTCCTAATCAATTGAATTAAAATTCCTAATTAATTAATTATTTATATAATCACATGTTTCAATGGAAGGTTATTATTAAATTCAAATGAATTAATTCAACTTTGTATTTTTTTAACATATTAGTGTTAATGTAACTTCAATTAATTAAAATTAAATTATTAAATTTAATCTTCTAATTTTTATAATAATTTAATTTTAATCTTCTAATTGTTTATAATTTTATTTTTAATTATGCATTAATTTAATTTTTGTTGGAGTCTTTACTCCTTAGTAAATTTTCTAAAGTATAGAATGCTACATATAGCATTTTTTTAATAAAATTTCTTTATTAAAGTTTATTTATTTATTAAAATGTTTGTATGAGAGTGTGTTTGTGTAGTAGAGATAGATATGATCTAATAAGAGACAAATTGACAACAATGGCCTCGTAACTTTTCCACAGTACTAACAAAGCATTGACTACCATTGGGTGCCTTGACTCAGAACTTTTACGAGTTGAAGAATTAGCTCGTTCAACTCGATAATATCTTACAAATTCACTTTCCAATAATATAAAAATAATTATAGTAAATTTTAATAAAAGTAATAATTTATAAAAACATATTAAAAGTATTTATAAAAGTATTCTAATTATAACAAAATAATAGCTATTTTCAATATAACATACTATACGTATATGTTTTTATAACTCAATTACTTTTATATTCTTTTGTAATTGATACATTAGGATTAATAAAGTGATTGATTTATTTTAAGATTTATATAAATACATATATGCATAATGTATGTATTGTGATAATATGAAATATAAAATAAAAAAGTTTAAATGTGTTAAGAATAATCATGATATTAATTTCTTTTTAATATGTGTAATAAAAATATAAAATTTTACAATGATTATTTAATAATAGATATAATATGAAAAGACAATAATATTTATAAAAGTGAAAAAATCAACAATAACTAAAAGTTACACGTATAATTATTAATTAAAGTATATAATTTTCAACAATAACATCAGTTAAGAGTTCCGTACATAATTTATAAAAACATTAAAAGTTTGAAAATATTATATTATAAACTTAATATACGTATTTTAAATTTTCATATTAAAAAGAATTGTAATAAGTTTTTAAACACGTAAATATAATATTTTACATTACATTATAATTAATCGTTATAATAAAATTGCAAAATTGAAATTAAATTCATTTGTTTGTAGGGAATAATTATAACAACATTATCATAGCTACATCATCATCATCATCATCATCATCATCGCCCAGTTTGAAATCCCGCAATAAAGCAGGGTCTAGGGAGGTCTGATAGTACGCAGTCTTACTCCTATATAATAGAGAGGTTGTTTCTGGTAGACTCACATGCAAATGCGATAAAGAAAAAGTGATGCAGGCAAACAAGGGTAAAAAGGGAAAATTGGATAAGTTAAAAAGAAGGGATAAAAGAGGTGCAAACAAATACTTTATGACGTGTAATTAAATCTAGATATAAACAAATAAATAAGAAAAATAGGAAAGGAAATAGGAACAAATGATATACCTGATATGGAGCCTAGCTCTGCTAAATACCTGATAGGCTGCAACAGATCAGCTCTGCTTGTCTCTATGTGGGCAAGGAGTTCTAGTGGTGCAACCTTGTGTGTATGACCATCCTACAGTGTCCGTCATCCTTGTTGGATCTTTCCTGTATACCTGTGCTGATAGGCTGTAACATAAACGTCTCTACTCTGCTCTAGTTGTACTAGGATTACTTGTGCTGCAACCTTATGAGTATGGTTATGCTATGGTTTTCGACATCCTTTCTGGGTCTTTCCCTACACTTGTGTTAAAAAGACCAGAAGTATGACAGAACGATTGGATTACGACTCGCAACTAGAAAAGGCATTTAAGGCTATTTATGTTGTAGAAACGTTGTTCAAGTGTTACCATAAACAACTCCTAATAAACTTCCTCGACTGTTTTGGTGGATTTTAAAAGGTTTCTCTCACCTTTATCCTATTCCACTAAAATTTTCTATTTCTGGCCGCTTCCGTAGTGAGGGCTAACTCTGTCATATCTTTCTTGACCACTTCCCTCTAGTTCTTGTATGGCCTGCATCTTCTCCTCCTGTGGCCACTAAGGATTATTTGTTCACATCGTCTTACCGGAGCATCAGGGGGTTTTCTGCTCACATGCCCAAAACACCTAAGCCTAGTCTCTCGCAACTTGTTAGCAATACTGACCACCTATAGTCTATCTCTCACAGCCCGATTACGTACCTTATCTCGTCTGGCAATGTCACATATCCAACGGAGCATACTCATCTCTGCTACCAACAATTGTCTTGTATGTCGATATTTGACGGGCCAACATTCTATCCCATATAACATGGTAGGCCTAATCACCATTCTGTAAAACTTACCTTTAAGCTTTAAAGGAATCTTTTTATCACATAAAACCCTTAGACGCTTCGCCATTTACCCCACCCAGATCTAATAGATGGACTATATCCTTATCGATACTACCATTACTCTGGATGATGGACCCGAGGTATTTAAAACTCTGATTCTGTGGTATGATGTCGGGCCCAATAGTTACCGCCGCTTCGTGGGCTGTTTGGGTTTCCAAAAAGTTGCATTCTAAATACTCTATCTTATTCCTGCTCATTCTAAAACCTTTCGATTATAACACTTCTCTCCAACATTCTAACTTGGAATGGACCCCTGCCCGGGTCTCATTTACTAGGACAATATCGTCAGCAAATAACATACACCAAGGTACCTCTCCTTGAATATGTTTAGTAAGCTCATCTAACACCAAAGTAAATAGAACCGAGCTTAACGCGGAGCCTTGGTGTAGGCCAATACCAATAGGAAACGCTTTCGTGTCGCCCCCTATCGTTCTTACGCTAGTCAATGTACCTTCATACATATCTCTAATAACGTGGATATAGGTCATAGGAATTCCCTTTGCTTCCAAACACCTCCATAAGATTTCCCTAGGAATCCTATCATATGCCTTCTCCAGATCAATAAAGATCACATGTAAATCTCGTTGTCATTCCATTAGCCTACGGAACAAATGAATTGCTTCTGTCATGGACCTACCAGGCATAAATCCAAATTGATTGGCTAATATAGAAGCAGCTTGCTGAACTCTCTTCTCAATTACCTTCTCCCACAGCTTCATGGTATGACTTAATAATTTGATGCCTCTATAGTTGTGGCAAAGTTGAATGTCCCCTTTTTCTTTGTACACTGGGATCAACCTACTCAATCTCCATTCTTTGGGCATTTTGGCTGAGTCTAGGATCACATTGAAAAGCTAGACTAGCCACTCAATATCGACAATTCCTATTTGCTTCCATACCTCTACAGGGATCTCATCCAGCCCTACTGCCCTTTTGGCCCCCATCTCTCTCAATACTTTTATAATTTCGCCCTTAGTGACCCTATCACATTCAGACCAGTTTGGAGAAAGCCCCGATATAACGGGTTCTCCTAACTCTATGGAGACCAAGATGCCTTTGTTATACAAGCTATAGAAGTGTCTCCGCCACCTACTCTTGATGGCCTGTGCCTCTATGAGCACCTATCCTGCTTTATCATGAATACAGTAGACTTGATTGAAATCTCTCGTCTTAAGTGCCTATCTCGTGCCAACTTGAAAATTTGTTGTGCTCCTTTGTACGTGTCCAAATCCCTATACATAGTCTCGTATGATTCCCCTTTAGCTATTGAAATTGTCTTCCTTGCCTTCTGCTTTGCTAGTCGGTACCTTACTTTATTAGTTTCCCGCTCCGCACCTAATGTACTAGTGACGAAATCTTTATATGCTCTCTTTTTTGCCTTTACTGCCCCCTGAACCTCTTCCGACCACCACCATGCTTCCATCCACCAGCCCCTCTGCCTTTTTGAGATGCCTAGGAGTTCTGTAGCGGATTCTCTCACTATGGGGGCTACTCCCTCCCATATCCAGTTAGCATCCCCTCTCAAGTCCCATTCAGCTTTATACCAAATTAGAGTCTTAAATCATTCCACTATGTCCCCTTTTAGATTCCACCATCTAATTCTACGAACTCGCTTTGTAAATTGATGTGTCCTCCAACCCTTAATTCCTATATCCAAAACCAACAGTTTATATAAGGTTGATAAGCATGCGGCTGGAAGCACTTTGCAATCCTTGCACCATGTTCTTACTCTCTTACTAATAAGAAAGTAATCAACCTGCGTCTTGGTTATGCTACTCTTAAACGTCAACAAGTGCGTCTCGTTTTTCTTAAAAAAGGAATTAACAATCACTAGTTCAAATGCCACGGCCATGTCCAATAAGGCATTTCCACTTTCATTTCTAATGCCGTATCCAAAACCCCCCCATGAGTACCTATATAACCGTCTGAAGCAGCCCCTATATGCCCATTAAAATCCCCTCCTAAGATAACCTATTCAGGATCAGGTATTTAGAGAAGGGCTCCATCTAGTGCTATCCAGAATTCACGTTTTTATTGTTCGTCTAACCCAGCTTGCGAAGCGTAAGCACATACTACAATGAGGACCACCGTGTTAATAATAATTTTTGCCACTATAATCCTATCGTTTACCCTTGTGATCCCTACCACTTGGTTTACAAGTTCCTGTGTTACTAGGATACCTACCCCATTTTGTTTCCTCGTAGTTCCATAGTACCATAGTTTGAACCCCCTATCTCCTTTGCTTTAGCTCCCGACCACCTAGTCTCCTGGATGCAGGCTATTTGTAATCTATACCTGTCTAAAATCTCGACTAATTCTAAAGACTTTCTCGTGAGGTCCCAGTGTTCTAAGAGCCTGTACGTAATATGTCGTCACCTTTTTTATTCTTGCGTGTTGTATGCACCGAGCCACTACCACGGATCCTAGATGTGTCATTAAAAGCCATTCCTCCTACCTCGTGACCCTCGCATTATTCCGATGTTACTAACTTACCACGTCCTGGAGAAGTAAATAAAGCTAGGTAGATATATATGGAAAAGGGAAAGTTAAATAGTAATAAGGATAATATATATATATATATATATACAAAAAGAATTGAATAAAGTAGAATAAATATATATATAGAAGTATATATATTATATATCCATAAATATAATAACTCACACAAACTGTTAAGACCCATTCCGTTAAAAGTGTAGGACCAAACAGAAACAAATGTGAAAGAATCAAACGCTTGCCAATGATAAAGAGCCCTCTGGAAATACACTATAGGGACGCTCTGCAAGAAGGGTTGCCAAGCTTATCAATGATAATGAGCCTACTAAAAAAAATAGAACAATGCGCAGGTAGGGTATGCAAGGACAGGTGTGGGAAAAGTAATGGAGAGAGAGACAGACTGTAAACTATCACGTTATTGACTGGTTCTAAACGCCATATCTTATACAATAAGGCTTGTTAGAGAAGGAATTAGACTAGCAACGGATCCCTGCGAGAAATGACATATTGGAGAGTGGCCAGTATACATGTCAGGCAACTCCAGGAATGTTAGAAGTTTCTAAGAGTTTTATTCGACTACTGCCTAATAATTTTTTGGTCCATTCTCAGTATCCTGAAAGACCTGCGACGACCATACTTTTACCAAAAAATTGAGACATAAAGGACCACCGCCTAAACCCAGCACATCGGGGTGGGGCGTGTCTATGGATAGGACTATACAAGATTAAAAAAAAGTCAAAGAAACTACTACAATAAAAGATCCAACCAGTAACAACACATTTAAGGTTAAGAGAAGCTAATGAGCACTGAACTGGGCGGTAGCAAGTAATAATCAAAAAAAGAAACCAAATAGCTAAGCATACCATAAACTCGAGCAACAGAAACCATAGAAACCCACGATCAAGAGAAAACTAGCTCAATAAAGAGAGCGAAAGATGAGCCACCACGAAAAAAGGAACCCATGGACAAACCAACATAAAAACACATGGACCTCTCTACGTACAATAATAAGTCATCAAACGAGTAGGTGATCAGCCATACCTGGGGTGTAGGTGATAGCCCATGCTCCAAAAAATGATAAAAACTTACCAGACTATCCAGACCTCCAAGGTTTTGTCGAAACCAGTCACCAAAGGCATGGATGGAAACGGACTCAGAGGGAGCAAGGCGAAGGAAGCACACTAGGAAACCATGCTGTCTTTGCAACTCAATCCACGTCTTTGCATACCCTCTTGGTGCAACGCAACACATCCACGTCTTCATAAAGCATCGTGTCTGTTCCTCCTGCTAGTCTTGGAGCTGCCACCCACATCGTCCTCATATATAACTAGCAGAGCCAAGAGAGAAGCGTTTATGAGTTTGCTTGTTTCTCAAAGAATGTAAGTCACCGTCAGAACAGTACTGTATAACAATGCAAGAGAAATGTGATATCTCCAACTCTGCATAAAGAGTTGGTAAAAATGGATGGTCCAACATTTTCAAGATCTTTTTCTCCATCTCTGTTCTATGCGCCTTCTTTTTCGCTGCCAAAGCCTCTTTGTCCACCACCTTCATAGCCTTCATGGCGTGGGAGAGTAACTAGTGATGACAATGATCACTGGGAGAGAACTAAAGCCAGAGACGACGGAAAAAATTTGCCTCCGATGAGTTTTACGACCCCGACATAGGCCGGAGGTAAGCCCAGGCCACCTGCTTCAGGAGGCGGTTGCAGATGGAGATATCATAGCTATATATTTTTAATAAATATATACTAGTTCATATTTTACATCATTTAGTTTATATAAATATTTTTGCATAATTTATAGATAATTCCATCCTACACTTTTTGTAAATGGTTATGCTATAATTTATAATTTAGGAATTCAAAAAATATAACTACAATTTTCAAATTCTCGTAAAATAATTATATAAAAAATTTAAAATTTTATTATAATTTTGAGCCAACTCAAGCCCGACGGGCTACTCGTGGCCTGCATAGACCAGGCCACTAACGAGTGATGGGCTGCCCTTGGCCTGCCCGAGTAGGGCCACGGGTCGGGTCATTCCAGCTCGTCTAGGCTATAGGCTAGGTCGGGCTTGCCATTCTTACAACTCCAACCATATATGCTATGTCTAATATAGTAAAGACCATAACGTACATTAGACTACCAATTGCAGAAGTGTGTGGTACCTTTAACATATATTCCCACTTCTCTGCCATTTTAGGTGACTGGTCCTTGTATAATTTGAGATGACTTGTCAATGAAGTGTACCTAGGCTTAACATCATAATGGAAAAATCTACTTAACATCTTTTCAATATACTACTCCTAATAACTTCAACATTCCAACTGACCTGTCTCCAAAATTGATCGTGTCAAGTATCTACTTTACTACATCCAAATCCTTTGTCTCAAATCTTTTAGGTAGCCTCCTCTTTAAATTATCAATCTCCCTCATGCCAAAACCTAGAATTAGCATATCATTCACATATAGAAGTAAAATAATATATAACCATTATTAAACTTCTTAAAGTAGCAATAATGATTTATATCACTTCTTTTAAACCCACTACTACACATGAAGGCAACAAAATTTTTAAACTATCGTAGAGCTTATTTCAACCCGTACAAACTATTATTAAACTTGCACACCAGATATTCCTTCTCTGGTACCACGTAGCCCTTTCTTTAATGCATGTATATATCCTCCTCTAAGTCACCATGTAAAAATGTAGTTTTACATCTATTTGCTCCAAATGTAAATTTTCAACTATAACAATTCTCAACAAAATTCTAATTGTTGTTAGCTTCACAACAATAAACAATATCTCAGTATAATCACTCTCCTATTTCTATGAGAACCCTTTAACGGTCAATATTCCCTTGAATATCATGTTACTATTTGATTTAACTTTAATTTTGTAGAACTGTGATAGTTTTGATTTGCATGAAGTTTTAGGGTTCAATTTGTTAAGTATTTAATGTTAATTTGAGTGTTTAGTGTGTCTTTATGTTTTAATTGTGTTACTTTATGTGTTTAAGTGTTTTTATGGGTTAATATGAGTCTTTGAGCTTAAATGTTATATTTTTTAGGTATCTTGATAGGTTTGTTAGTGTTTTAGGGTAAACGGCAAAGAACGGAGAAGTTTTGGGCCAAAAACACAGCCCACAATCATAGCACAATAGGTTATAATCGTGACAGAAAGAGGCGAGCTGAAAGGACCCTAGCCACGATCGTGCACTTTGGCCATGATAGTTACAGAAAGGTTTAGGCGTTGACCACGATCATGGCCTGCATCGGACTGATACAAAAACTCAAATTTTGTGAGATTTTTCGGACTATTTCGATCCCGAATTAAACCTAGGGCTTCCAAGATATAAAAAGAACATTACAAGATAGAAAGAGGAGTTTTGGAGAGTCTAAAAAGGAGAGCCTTCATATCAGTCAATTCTGGAAAAACCTAGAAAGAAATTGAGAGATTGAGGAAGGAAACAAAGGAAGAGAAACACGAAAAAGAAGTTTGACATGACATACTTCTCGAAACAGGTGGTTTCCTGTTTTCGCTGCCTCAGAAATTCCGTTCCTGACGTATTTTTCGATTATTTCAATTTTATTCATATATAGATTTAAATAGGTGTTGAGAATAGGTTGTGTTGAATGTTGAGTTTTTGTTTATACTCACCTTTGGGATTTTGATTTTTGAGATTAATAAAGTTTGATTTATTTTGTTTTTTATTGATTTAATTATACTCTTAATAACTTGGTAATAGACTGAGAGGGTGAGCCGAGTGAAAATAATCAAATTGAGCTAACGAGAGTTAGGTGATTTGATAGGTAAAGAATTGAATCAAACCGGTAGAATCGTGTATTGAGAGACCGAGCATAGGTTCCCGATAGGTTATTAGACAATTTAGAACTAATTTAGGTTTTGGGTCAATTGTGAATTGAGAGATCACAATTCTATAATTTAAATTAGGATTATCAATTAGGGTTAAGAATTATAACTCGAGAGAGAGTAATTCACCCCAGGACCGTCTAGACCTATTAATTCGATAATTGCACAACTGATTAGGTTTTCAGTAATTTCGGATTAAAACCCCCTTTCTCTTACTTAGTAGTTTCTAGGTTGGTTTTGGGATTGGTTTGTGTGACTTGTTATCTTGCTTAGATTTCTGCAATTCAATTGTTGAAATTAATTATTTGATTGGTTTATTTTCTGCATTAGTTATTCATTTTGAATTATTGTAGTTTAGTACGACCTTAGACTTTAGGACTAGCTTAGCGTTCTTCGTTGGATCGATGCCTTAGTACTACGCGAACGACCCGTGCGCTTGCAGAATTTACCAAGGTTAATAAATATTAAAACTTAACGTGTGTAACCTGCGAACAAGTTTTTGGTGCCATAGCCAGGGAGGCAATAGTTTAGTTCTTTAGTCTAAGGCTTTCATTTTGTCTATTTTTTTAAAAAAAATTGAAAGAGTTTGGAGCGTAAAGTAGAGACACATCGTGACATCTTAGAGTGAGAATGAGACATCCGAAGAGTTAAATGCTAAGAAGAGGTAAAAAGAATGATCATGGAGGATGTATATTATAGGGAGCAAAGGACTATTGCAGAATTCAATAAGCCCTAATTTGGTTGGAGAAATCATCATCCTTATATGAACCTGTACACTTTGGGGTGGCATAACCACCCCGAATTCTATTGGTCCAACAATGTAAGGAATCATTTAGGACATCAAGACCTAGTTGAATTTCAATATGATGAATCCAGTTCATAGGATTCCAAGCTAGACAAAATCATGGATAAGCTCATGGATATGGAAGAGAACTAGAAGAGATTGGAAAAGAAATTTGAACAAGTAATAGAAGATCATGCATCTTCTATTCACAATCTAGAGGTTCGAATAGGTCAGCTTTCCAAGGAATTTTGTAAGCAAAGTGTGAAAAATTGTCTGTGTAGCATGAAAGTAAATTCAATAGAGCCATACCAGGCTATCACACTTAGGAATTGGGTAGAGCTAGAAGAACCAGCGAGAAATCAAGCTAATCCTGACCTTATAGAAGATCAAGAACTCAAGAAAAAGGATGAAGGAAAGGATGGAAACCCCTCATACTATCTGCCATATCTTATTACACCATATGTGAACATCAAAAAATCTTGGGGAGATGATCAGGAAAAGAACTCTATCTTTTGGATTGATGATGATCAAATGACACTCAACATGAATGATATAATTAAGAATCCAAAGGTTAGTAGCTCATTCAGGATAATTGATGTGTTCGAATCTTCTGAAGAACAAATGGACAAAGAACAGATGATAACTAACATCGAGTTTGAAGAAGCTATGAAAGTCTTTGTTCTTGAGGTGAAGAAGCAGAGGAGACGAAGGTGATTACCAAAGAAAGAGAGAAACCCACCTTCTTACAGGACAAATTGTTAGATTAAATCGAAGATTCATGGAGTTTTGTTATTCCCTATTTTATTGACAATTTTTTAGAAAAAGGACATTACTGAGCTTAATTAGTTTTCTAAACTTTATTAATATTGTCTTTATGATCATTTTGCAATTTGTATCTTACTCACAGGCTACAAAACTGATGTTGAACGAGAAGGGTGGAAGGAAGCCGCTCATAATTGATCCTGGCTAAGTCTTAAAGGATGAAGGTCAAGCTAATGACAATAAATTAGCACGTTTAGTAGTTAGATTTTAATTGTTGTGTAGCTAGGTTTGTTTTAAATTCTTAAATAAGTTTTGAATGATTTGGAACGGTTTGGATTGTTAATTCTTTTGCTCTCTTGAATCACTTATAGGATAAGGAAACACTCTCTATGTCAAGCGGATTTGGTCTCAACACTATCACCATCACCACCTCTATCACCATAAACTGTTTCATGTTCTAACCCTTTTCTTTCATTTTTTTGATGGTATTTTATTCTTATGTTTTTTGTATATTGTGTTTTATTTCCCCCCGGTGTGTTTGTGTACCCTTCTCACATTAAAGACAATGTGTTGTTCAAGTGTGGGGAAGGTTATATGTTTTGTTTTGTATGTGATTTTACATATGGTATGATAGTGTTAGGTTGCATTTTGTGAACTGTATGAATTTGTAAATGGCTTAGATGGAGTGGAATTTATTTAATTTTAAACAGAGTCTATTAGGTTGTAAAAAATCATTAACTTGCAAAATTAGTGAATTAGGAGTCTTTGGATAAATATACAGGTTAATTAGGATTTAGTGTAAAGTTAGCACCCTCTAGGTTGTCACATTCATTCATAATTTGAGGCTCTTTAACTTTAGTAGCTTAATTAGTATTTTTCATGAAAACAAATAGCTAAAAATAACAAGGTAGAAAAAATGTATATTTTCTTAATAAATCACTATTCCGCTGAACTTCGGGTTATGAATAGAGCTAGTAGCCAGTTGAAAACGTGATATAGCTAAGTAACTAGATCGACACGCATCACAAATGTGTGCCTTCGTGTCAAAAGGCTATAATGACGTTTCAATTAAGCTGTTTAATAAAAACATGACTTAGTTGAGTAACCGGATCGACATTCATTACCAATGTTTGCCTCCGCATAAAAAGACTAAGTCTATGTTCATTAAATAGAAAATGAAAAAAAATTATATGTTCCTTAATAAAACCTACCGAACTTGTAGTAAGCTCGAATTTTCATGAAAATATACTTAAGAACAGTTACAGAGTTGAAAAGACCAAAGAATTATTAATGTGTGTGTACAATTGGAAAGGGTAAACAAATTAACACTTTGATCTCAAATAAATTGTATATTTAGTTCAAAGCCCCTATACATAGATTTTGCTTGTTAATGATTAGATATAACTTTTAGGATTGTGTTTAAGATTAAATGTATTTCATGAAGTCAAAGTCATTGCCTCATTATTGCATTATCTGTTGTGTGTTTGTTGTTTTGTTTACTTGAGGACAAGCAAACGTTTAAGTGTGGGGATGTTGATAGTTATGATTTGCATGATGTTTTAGGGTTCAATTTGTTAAGTATTTAATGTTAATTTGAGTGTTTAGTGTGTATTTATGTTTTAATTGTGTTAGTTTATGTGTTTAAGTGTTTTTATGGGTTAATATGAGTCTTTGAGCTTAAATGTTATATTTTTGAGGTACCTTGATGGGTTTGTTAGTGTTTCAGGGTAAATGACGAAGAACGGAGAAGTTTCGGAGAGTTTCGGGCCAAAAACACAACCCATAATCATGACACAACAGGCCACGATCGTGACAGAAAGAGGCGAGCTGAAAGGACCGTGGCCACGATAGTTCACTTTGGGCCACGATTGTGACAGAAAGGATTAGGCGCTAGTCACGATCGTGGCCTTGCCTCGTGGCCTACGTCGGGCTAATACAAAAAACTCAAATTTTGTGAGATTTTTCAGACCGTTTTGACCCCGGATTAAACCTAGGGCTTTCGAGTCTGAAAAGGAGAGCCTTCACATTAGCCAATTTCAAAAAAAACCTAGAAAGAAATTGAGAGAATGAGGAAGGAGACAAAGGAAGAGAAACATGGAGAAGAACTTTGACGCGATGTACTTCCCAAAATAGGTGGTTTCCTGTTGTCGCTGCCTCAGCAATTCTGTTCCCAACGTATTTTTTGGTTATTTCAATTTTATTCATGTATAGAATTGAAATAGGTGTTGAGAATAGGTTGTGTTAAATGTTGAGTTTTTGTTTATACTCACCTTTGGGATTTTGATTTTTGAGATTAATAAAGTTTGATTGATTGTGTTTTTTATTGATTTAATTCTACTCTTAATAACTTGGCAATAGACTGAGAGGGTGAGTCGAGTGAAAATAATCAAATTGGGCTAACGAGAGTTAGGTGATTTGATAGGTAAAGAATTGAATCAAACCGGTAGAATCGGGTAACGAGAGATCGAGCATAGGTTCCCAGTAGGTTATTAGACAATTTAGAACTAATTTAGGTTTTAGATCAATTGTGAATTGAGAGATTACAATTCCTTAATTTAAATTAGGAATTATCAATTAGGGTTAAGAATTATAACTCAAGAGAGAGTAATTCATCCTAGGATCGTCTAGGCCTATTAATTCGATAATTGCACAACTGATTAGGTTTTCGTTAATTTCGGATTAAAACCCCCTTTCTCTCACTTGATAGTTTCTAGGTTGGTTTTGGGATTGGTTTGTGTGACTTGTTATCTTGTTTAGATTTCTACAATTCAATTCTTGAAATTAATTATTTGATTGGTTTATTTTCTGCATTAGTTATTCATTTTTAATTATTGTAGTTTAGTACGACCTTATATTTTAGGACTAGCTTAGCCCTCCTCGTGGGATCAATACCTTAGGTACTACGCAAACAACCCGTGCACTTACAGAATTTACCAAGGTTAATAAATATTAAAACTTAGCGTGTGTAACCTTGTAAACAAACTACTTGTTAAGTAATTCTTTTTTTCCCTGCAGGTAATTTAGTTAATTCCCAAAGGTTATTTTTTCTCTACGAAGCTCATCTCCTCATTTATAGCTTACTCCCACTAAATAGAAACACTAACCTGCCTAAACTCTTCAAAGGATTCTAGTTCACCAAGGTCAATTAGTAACAAAGAAAAAACTAATAAGGAAAATATTGATTTAGCACTATGGATACCCTTTTGATCTTCTTAATGCCGATTAAGGTGTAAATAACTTTGTCCCGTCAGCAGTATTTTTTGGATTTTCATGGGACCTTGTTGCAATACCATCCTCTGGGATTTCTCACCATTTTAGGCTTTTCTCCTAGTTCATTATTCCTATCTTTGTACATGGTACTCTCATTGAAAGTCACGTCATAGTGTCAATATTTTTTCTATTTTTTATCATCCCAAAACCACTGCTCAAACTCATTAGAAACATATCCAATGAAAAAGTATTTAACATCTTTAGGATACCTCTTTTTTAGACCTCACCTCTTTTGGAATCTTAAAACCTAAAGGAACTAATAGTTCTCTGTTTATCAAGTATATTAATATACTAACTGCATCTGCTCAGAACATTTTTAGTAACCTCGCATGAACCCTTATGCTCTTCATTTGCTTATTCAACGTTCAGTTTAACCTCTCAGCTACCTTGTTCTATCTAGCGTTCCCAAGAACTATCCTAGTCAATCTAATCTTGTTGTTATTATAAAACTTCTTGAATTCTGTCTTATCATATTCCTCTATATTGTCAAACCTCAAGCATTTAATCTTCTTCCCAATTTGATTCTTAACCTTAGCCTTCTATGTCTTAAAATGGAAAATATATTATACTTATTTTTCATAAAATAAACTCATGCCTTCTTATTGGGATCATTAATAAAGGTGACATAGTATCTCGAGCCTCCAAAAGATGCAATGATTAAAGGTCCCTATACATTTATGCACACTAACTCCAGCTTCTTTACCTTTGGACTTCTTCTCACCTCTAAAAAACTGACTTTCTTTTTTTGTTTTTAGACAAAACTCTCACATAAATCTAGATTACTGATTTCAAATCTAGAAAAGCCCCCTTCGAAGCTAATCGTTATTCCTTTCTCACTCATGTGCCCAAGTCTATTGTGACATAGCTTTGAACTGTCAGCATTAGCTATAACAACTACATTTGAACACTCTATGGTAGTGTATAGTGTCCCTATTTTCATATCTCATGCTACAATCATAGCACCTATTACGGCCCTCCAGGATCCCTCTCCAAATTCTTTCCTATACTCGATACTATCCAACTAACGACTGAGATCAAAATTTTCTTTAGGTATGAAATGTGGCTAACGTCTTGCAGCTCCCAATCACCCCTACCAGAAGTTTTGATTAGCACATCCCCCTTCCCTATAATTTCCAGCAACTTATCATTAGCAAGATAAACCTTTCCTAAATTTTGTAGATTTAAAATTCTAGAACAACTCTCTACATGGATAAAAATGAAATCATGCTCCAAATTCTAGAACCTAAGCCTCCATGGGGTTGTCAAAGCTTACAATCAAAGCATCCTTAATTTCATCTATTGAATTCATAGAACCATTTTCCTCTTATTGCTAACTATTTTTCTTCTTTGGCTTCAAATAATCCCTCTTAATATAACTGATTTGAGCCTGATCGTTAATCCCTTAGAGGTTAAATCAAAATAATCCAAGGATTGCACTAGAGGGTGCAACCTCGGGTCGTTCACTTAATCGGAACCTAAAATGAATAGATCTAAGTTAATCTATATGCCATGCTATGCAAGCTAATTGGAAAAAAGGGGGTTTTGATTTTTGAAATCATTAATTACACTAAATTTAATTGTAAAATGTATTTTTTTGGATTTTAGGGATATAGAAAACGGAAAGATGAAAAACAAGGGATTAAACAGTGATAGAATCCTCTTGAAAGTGAGCTCTGACTATCATAGTTTGAAATTGATTTCAGCGAGAGTAGAAATCTGTAACATCCCGTTTCCATACTAAGGGTTAGAGCCCGGGAATATCGTATATGAGTAATATTATTAAGAGATTAGAAAAATGCATTTCATACTCATGCATAATATTAGTATACACACACGTGAATTTGATAATTGCACACATTACAATAATTTGTTCATGCATTCATTTGACATTTTTTTGGGTATAAATGATTTTTTTATTAAAGTGATTATGATGTGAATAGTGAATTTATGTCTTGAAAATTGAATTGGTGTGTTTTATTAGTGGTTTAGAATTTTTGGTGAAATTTGAGAATTTTGGGAATTTTTGGACTAGGAAAAATGCCAAGTGACAGAACAATTGATTAATAGCAGTAGAAATAAGTGTCAGATGGTAGTAGAAATTTTTATGAATGACATTGGAATTTAACGACACATGTCATTCAGTCAATTGGACTAGAAATTGGAGACAAATTGACTAGTTAAATAAAAGACCAAGGAGAGACCATAAGAAAATGACACATGTCACTTGCCACACCACTTATTTAACCCACGAATTTTACATCTTGCAAGACCAATGTTCCTTTATTTCTTCACTTTGTCAAATGCTCTCTTTTCTTATCTTCTTCTTTGTATTTTCTTCTTTCTTCTTCTCTATATCACAACACTCTCCTCTCTAAGCACAAAAGTTGAACCTTGTCTTCTTCCATCACTAGCTATTTCAAAGTTCTTTCTATCTCTTCTTCTTAATAAAAACCCACATATTCCACCTTGAAGGATGATGTACGTGGGTTGTATGGAGAGCTAGGGTTAGGAGAGATCTTGAAGAATTTGAAGATCTTGAAGCTTAAACATGTAAGTAGCTTATTATTCTTCATGATATGTAGAATGAAACATGCATGATGATAGTTAGATGTTGAAAGATCATGAAATGGTGATGAAAATATGTTAAAACGTGGATGAGAAGAATGGATCTATAAATGTCTTGCTTTTATATATATGATGGGTAATGATTCATAAATTGATGTAGTGGCACTTTTGGGTTAAAATGATTATGAGAACAATGTAGGAAAAAGTGCAGAAAATTTTACTAGTAAATGAATGTCTCATGTTCTATTTTCAATGTATATAACGTGTATCTCTTGGTTGATTTTAGAAATTAAACAAAATTGTGTTTAGAGCTAAAGAAAGGGAGTAATGTGATGTCTTGATATGATGTGAATTAAAATGACAAATTAGAAGAGAAATGAAGGTGTTAATGAAGTTGAAAATGTGCATAAAATATGATGAATGTGTGTACATGTATATGTTCTATTTTTGGGTTAATGATCAAAGATAGATCATGATTTGTGTGTGAATCATATTGAGCTGAAATAGAAGTAGGAATTAAGAGGAAATAATGAGGACATAAGCTAGAAATGATAGACTAAGTAAAAGAGATGAACTAGGATGAAAATGAAGTTAAATGTGTGCTGGAATATGTTAGATGGAGTGTTTTCACTAAACATGCATTTATATTTTAGACATATCTTGATGTGTAGATATCTAAATGAGACTATTTTTAATTAAGATTTAACTAGAGATATATGGCTACATTTTTTATGAAGGAATCGAGTTTGAATTCTGTCCCTAAGGGTCTTGAATTTTGGCTTGAAGTTGAAAATGGAGTTCTGTCGAGGTATAAGAACAGTTTATAGTTTTTTTATTATAACTTTCATCATACTGATCCAAAATGCATGAATTTGATGTCATTAGAAAATTAAGACATAGAGGAACATTTTATTAGTAGAAAGTGTGGCCTAAAAATCTCTTTTTTCTAGATCAAAATGGTTGAACAAAACTGTTCTAAAAATATGTCCTGAGGAGAACTGGAAAATTGCAGGAAATAAGGGAGATTCGTTTCTGTCACGATCGTGGCAATGACTGCCACGATCGTGGCTAGTGCTTTTTCAGGGTAAAGTTTTGATTGAGTAATGGTTGAACCAATTAAGAATAAGATACTTATCTATAATGTATTTGGACTTAATTTAGGCTTAAATGGAGCTTGAATTGAACCTAGAATGATGCTTGAATTAAGTGACTAAATGTGTGATATGTATGAAGTGATAATTGAGGTTATAACTTAGTGATTGAATTTTTGATATCAAAGTACCAAAGGCATGAGTATAATGGTAATGAAGATGTTCATATGATTGTATTTCTGATTCAAAGGAGATGAGTAACATGTATTAAGTAAAGGTGAATGAGAATTGGATATTATGTGATTATATGATGCTATAAAAGAAATGATGAATGATTGAGTTGTGATGTTTGAATAACCAAGATCTTTGAGATATAAACCTAAGTGCAAGTTATTCATATTCAAGTGAAAACGTTTGAGTGATGAGATATGAAATTAAAGAAACATACCCAAAATAGTCAATATGAGCATGCATTATACATTACACATATACATATGTGTATAATTGAATGTTTATGTGATTGGGCAATTAATAATGTGTGTGCAATATGTGTATTGCATAATGTTGATTTACAAGATAGAACGATAGCATCCAATCGTTTCTGGATCATGGAAGCTAATGCTAATCTGGAGCATACTGTGAGTCGACCTAGATGGTCTCACTTCATTGTTTGTTTTATTTTAAATTTCTGTATTGAATTACTACTGAATGTGAATGTGATTGATATAATTCCGGACATTAAAAGTCCGAGGAGTTTGATAAATGTGAGAACATAGGAAATGCTCATTCTATGTGAATTGGACTAAAATAAGTGATTCTCAACATTCTTGTTGAATGTCGGACATCGATCCGATGAATATATGTGAATGTGAATGTGGAAATTTGAGTACTAGTGATTGTTTGAAAATATATGAATGTAGTGTATTTCATTTAATGAATGCATAAAAGATAAAGGTTGTGACCGGAGTAGCCACCGAAAAAGAGCTTAAAGCTCAGAAATTGAAAAAGAGCTTAAAGCTCAAAATTTGAAAAAGAGTTTAAAGCTCATAATGTGGTAAGAGCCTCTGGCTCACTATGTAAAATGAGCCATGTATCTCCAACGGATAAGGGATAGTTAATAATGAGACCGGTATTCACAATAAATACAGAACAGTTATAGGCACTCGGTCACAACAATAACAATTGAAATTGAATCTCATGTATATTGCATATATAATTGATTTGTATGTTTAAATGATTGAAATGCACTGCTTGAATGACTTCTAAATGTGAAATATGAAGTGTATGTGATTCAACATGTTAATTAGTGAAATGATGTGAATTACGTGATAACATGAATTGATGTGTTATGTGATTGAGTGAGCCATCGAGGATGGTCCACTCACTGATTTCGCAAAACTCAACCCAATATTTGCAACTTTTTTAGGCTTAGAGGAGATCTCCAGTTAGACAAATTGGAGTCTATCCACTGCGTTCAGATAAAAGATAGAGGTTAGGATCAGTTGACGTCTGCATTTGTATTTTCTGTTATTTTTGTCTTAAAGAATGTATTCCGCAAACATTGTACTATTGTATGTGAATAATTATGTTTTGTAATGACTTTCCAAATTGGAAATGTTTGTAAATGAGGTTGGTCAATGAGTGTAATAACAATTGTGATTTTGATGTTTATGAAAAATGGGCCCAAATTTGATTAGTGGTTTTCGGTAATATGCATGTGATGTTTGAAGAGAGAAAAAAATTTCAATGAGTTTGATTGCTTGACCGCTCTAGTAAACCGCTTTCACAGGTGCGTCCGAATGTCCTCAAGATGTACGGATACGTGCTCCGTAGAAACGGGGTGCTACAAAATCACTAAGCTTCAAAATGGTAAACCTTAAAGTACTCTTCAAGTCCAGGATCTTAATCAATGGGACTCCATTTCTTAAGA
>JANQAP020387293.1:0-16599 GCA_026874005.2 Erythroxylum coriaceum | reverse complement strand
TAATCCTTCAATTTAAAAAAAATTCTACACCCCAAAACATTAAAATTAAAGCCTAATCACAACAAAATAATAAAATTTAATCCCAAACATATTGAAGAAGAAATCGGGGTCCAACATAGAAACTTAACCCAAGGTATGCAAAATGGGTTGTTTTCTTGTAATTGTTCACTTTCTCGTCAAAATATAAGGAAGGAAGAAGTAATGTAGTCACAGATGCACTTTCCTGACAATATTCTATGCTTTAAGGCTTTTGGGATTTGAAACTTTTAAAAGAATTTTATGTGAAAGGTCCAGATTTTTCATCTCGATATGAAGAATGCAAGAAAGGACCAATGGACAACATTGTTCTTCAAGATGGTTTTCTATTTATGGGCCATAAATTGTGTATTCCCAAGTGTTTCATTCATGAGCAGATGGTTAGGGAAGCACAGAAAGGAGGATTGGCAGGTCATTTTAGCATTCATAAGACTTTAGAAGTGCTTCAATAACACTATTATTGGCCTCACACGCAAGCTGATGTTCAAGTTGATTTTAATCGATATGGGTTATCCCAATAAGATAAGAGCACATTTCATCATTCTTTTTATTTGCCTCTTTCCATGTCTTTAAGACCTTATGGAGATGTGAGTATGGACTTCATCCTAGGGCTGCCTCCCACACAACAAGGAAAAAAATGCAATCATGGTAGTAGTAGTTCGATTCTCCAAGATGACACATTTTATTTCTTGTTATAGGATGGATGATGCTTCACATATAGCTGATTTGTATTTAAGGAGATGGTTCATCTTCATGGGGTGCCTAAGTCCATTATATTAGATTAAGGCTCGATATTCTTCAGTTACCTTTAGCATTCTATGTGCAGATTGATAAGAATAAAACTCTTGTTTAGTAAATTGCTTCATCTACAAACTGAAAGTGAAACTGAAGTTACGGATAGAACTTTGGGTGCTTTCTTGTATGGGTTGGTGAATTAGATGACCAAAGATTGTGATGTCAAACTTGCATATGTAGGGTTTGCCTATAACAATTCACCTTGGCATGCAACACGGAAGTCAACATTTGGAGTGGTGTATAGAGCTACTCTATACATTCTCATTTATTTTCTTCCTCTCCAAAGGGACAAATTATTGAACATTGATGCCAAGAAATGTTTTGAAAAGATGACAAAGCTATATGACCAGATTCAAGCTATAGTGACTCTATATGTATGTTATATTCGTTTCGTTCAAAATTTCTTTAGCAATAAGACGTAGACTTCAAAAGCTTGTCACATTAATTTTCTTTCAAAATTGATTATGGCATCAAAGTTATACTCTATAGAAAGAAATTTGAATATACTTAATAAGAGTTAATGATTAATAAAAGCATATTTGCAAAAAAATGATAAAAATAAAACTTTATAGATTGAAATATAAACAGGTTAAGCACACCTAAGTATTCCTACATCTACACCTTACATGTAATAGGGATTGAAAAACAAGAAGGAAAAGAAACTAGGTGAATAGATGAAGATAGGTGCACCAGTGGAGGAATTTGAGTTGGTATTGCAATCCTCTAGTAGTAAGGCTAGTGAGCTTAACTTCCCTATCAACAAAACAAAGAAACTCATTAGACTCAATTTGATATACTATTCATCTCAAATTGGATGAAGCACAAATCATGAATTCAAGATACAAGGATTGTTCTTTATGAATCAATGTTTTATTAACAAATTAAGAAGGTATTTTCAACATGGCCACATTATTAGAAAGGGACCAGAGGGACAAAGAATGATTTTTGATCTACACACAAATCTTTGAATGAAAATCAAGTCTTCAAAGCACACCAGAAAGGATTTATCTAAAAGAATGCAAACAACACTCAATGTGTATATTGAATCCAGAAATCAATCAAAGCTGATTACAAATGAGTTTAGAGTGTTTATGTTCTAAAAGTAAATCCCTAGATCAAATCCCACCAGGATATGATGTGGATCTTGGCCCAAATAATAGACTCTTAACAAAAAAGCTTAAAATGGGTTGTTTAAGCATAAAACAAACCAAACAACTAACTGGGATTATCTAAGGATGGAACACACTT
Source organism: Erythroxylum coriaceum (assembly GCA_026874005.2). NCBI lineage: Eukaryota > Viridiplantae > Streptophyta > Magnoliopsida > Malpighiales > Erythroxylaceae > Erythroxylum > Erythroxylum coriaceum. The sequence continues at coordinate 14,520 of JANQAP020387293.1, read as the reverse complement.
AGTTAAGTCCTAAATAACTTAATTAAGATGTCCAGCACATAATATAAGTTGGCCCACACAGATTACACCAAATGGCCTAAAGTGCTCAAAATAGCCTAATTGTAACAAACAAGTTTTGTCTAGAACCATAACATAGTTAGCCTTATTCTACAAGTTTAACACATTGCTCTAGGCCTTAAATCATCGTTATAAACTTAGTTGACATGTTTCTAAGTGTTTTAGCTTCTTCCCTTCATTATCTATCCACCATCAAATTGTTGAAAGCCTCTTTAGCATGTTTAGCTTGTAATCGTGTCATGGTTCCTTTAAGATTTTCCAATGGATCTTTTGCTTAGTAACATTTTTTGAGCTTGTTTAAGTGTTTCTCCTTACTTTCTAGGCTCTCCAACATGCCCCATTCCTTCTATTTTGACCGAAGACACTTGGGATTCTTGATCTCCATCATAGTTTGAGTTGGTTGCTTAACAAACAGGTGAGTAATGTCTATGTCTGTAGAAGACAAGTCTAGGTACTTCTTTCGTGCAATCTCATTGAAGACTATCATTAATGCACTAATGAGATTATCTTAGTTCAATACTTTTAAGGACTTCAAACTACTATAATGATAGATGAGGTTAAATATGAAGTTGACTCCTTGTAACTTCCTAACTTGTTCCTAAAACTTAGTCCTTTCATCCAACAAGCTTGTGTTTTTGCTCTTTGATGTTGCCCCCTCCCTCTCAAGCACATCAAAGCTCTTGAATAGTTGTTCTTCAACCACCTCCTCCTTATTGAATGAATCAAGATTACAACATACTTTGATATGGAAACCCTAAGAAATCTAAGTTCTTGAAACCCCCATAATTTTATTGGTTCATTACTCGAACTTTCTATACTAAGAACATGCTAGATCAAACCCCAATTTCGTGAATTGAGACCCAATCCTAAAGAAATCAGAAACTAATTCATGTTGCAAGTACTTGTTGTTGCAAATTAATTTCTTGAAGTAACCAAGAAAGCAATCACACCTCTCTTGAAGAAATCCAAATTCTGGAAATTTCATTAATCAATGACGCAAAGTGGTCTTACATCCCTCATCTTATTCTATTTATATTGTAGAAAATAAGATGACCTAAACTTCAAAAGCAAAACAATGGGAATAATACAATTAGCCCATAAAACTAGTTCAAAACTTAAACTAAATAAAAGCAAACAATGGGCTTAATACCAACAGCCCATAATACAAGTTCAAAACTTAAGCTAAATAAAAGCAACTAAATTACAAGCCCAAATAATACAATCGGCCCTTTTATAAGAGATATTAAGCTTGTCTTCAAAATTGGCTAAGTACTAGCCTTTTCACGCCTCCCTCCAACTTTGATTTCCTTTTCTTAGGAAACATCTCCTTCTTGAAATGCACCTAAACCCAATCATCATATTCAAATCTCATCAACTTGCACCCTTGATTAGTCCTATGAGCATTTGCTTCATTACGTTTCTCTATTTGTTGCCTCGCCTTTTTATGAATGCTCTTCACCAGTTCAGCCTTGTTTTGTCCATCCCTGCTAGATATCTCATTTAATGGAAAAGGACATAAATCCAAAGGTATTAAAGGGTTAAATCCATAAACTATCTCAAATGGAGAATAACCAGTAGTAGAATGAATGCTCCTATTATATGCAAATTTAACCATAGACAAACATTCTTCCTAAGTTTTAAGATTTTTACCCACAACAGCACGAAAAAAAGAACCTAAAGCTCTATTTACCACTTCAGTTTGATCATCTTTCTGAGGATGACATGTAGTAGAAAGCAAAAGTTTAGTACATAATTTCCCCCAAAGCACACGCCAAAAGTGACTTAAGAACTTTATATCACGGTCACAAATAATGGTCTTAGGAACACCATGCAAACACACAACATCCTTAAAGAACAAATTAACAATATTTTGGTTTTATGACATGCAATGAAGTGTGTCATTTTACTAAATCTATCAACAACCACAAATATATTATCCCTACCTTTTTTGGTTCTAGTCAGTCTCAAAATAAATTCCATAGATATGTCAATCTAAGGATGCGTAGACATAGGAAAAGGGGTATACAAACCATGTGGATGGGTCTTTGATTTTGCTTGTCTACATGTAAAATAGACTTTCTCAACATCTTTTCTCATATTAGGCCAATAAAAATGTTCACAAAGTATGTCATATGTCTTTTGCACCCTAAAATGCCATCAAACCCCCACAATGTAATTCACGCACAAGTATGTCATGTATAGAGCAATTAAGTACACAAAGCTTATTCTCCCTAAACAAGTACCCATCATGCCTATAAAACTTTTGAAATGTAACATGCTCACATGCAGCATAAACATTCCCAAAATCAGAATCCGAAGCATAAAAATATCTAATAAACTCAAATCCAACAATTTTAGAACTTAAAGTATTGATTAGAGTGTACCTTCTTGATAATGCATCAACTACTACATTTTCCTTACCTTGCTTGTAGTTGATCACATATGGAAAAGTTTCAATGAACTCTAGCCATCTTGCATGTCTCTTGTTTAACCTACCTTGGCCTTTCAAATGCTTAAGTGATTCATAGTCAGAATGCACTACAAACTCCTTTGGCCATAAGTAGTGTTGCCAAGTGTCCAATGCTCTCACAAAGGCTTAGAGCTCCTTATCATAAGTGGAATAGTTGAGTTGTGGTCTATGAAGCTTTTCATTAAAGAGAGCAATAGGATGCCTACCTTGCATCAAAACAGCACCAATATCTATCCCGGAAGCATCACATTCAATTTCAAAAGCTTCATTAAAGTTAGGCAAACTTAGAATAGATGCAGAACATAATTTATCTTTCAAAGTATTAAATGTGAGTTCTTGTGCCTAATTCCGCTTAAAGCCAACATCCTTTTTAATTATTTCAGTCAATGGTGCTAAAGTCCTTAACAAAATGCCTATAAAAGCTAGCCAAACCATGAAAACTATGCACATCACTAACTGACTTAGGAGTAGGCCAATCTTTGAAAGCCTTAACCTTCTCTTCATCAATATGAACATCACGGGTAGAAATAACAAAGCCAAGAAACACAACTTTATCCATACAAAAAGAACACTTTTTAAGCTTAGCATATAACTTTTCACTTTTAAGTGCCTCAAGTATAGATTTAAGATGCAAAACATGCTCATCTAGGATTTTGCTATACATCATAATATCATCAAAGTATACAACCACAAACTTGCCAATAAATTCCCTCAAAACATGGTTCATCAATCTCATGAAATTGCTAGGTGCGTTTGTCAAACCAAATGGCAAGAACACCCATTCATACAAACCATATTTAGTTTTAAAAGTAGTTTTCCATTTATCTCCTACTTTCATCCTAATCTGATGATGTCCACTTATAAGATCAATTTTTGTAAAGAAACTTGCACTATGTAACTCATCAAGCATATCATCTAGTCTGGGAATGGGGTGGTAATACTTTACAATAATCTTATTTACTGCCCTACAATCTAGACACATGTGCCATGTTCCGTCTTTCTTTGACACTAACAACACAGGAACAACACATGGACTTAAGCTTTCCCTTACGTGCCCCTTCTTTAAAAGTTCCTCCACTTGCTTCTAAAGTTTCTTTGTCTCTTAGGGATTACTCCTATAAGCTGGGAGGTTTGAAATTTGAGCACTTGGCACAAAATCAATTTGGTGTTCAATGCCCCTCAAATTGGAAGTCCTTTGGGCATCTCATTTGGAAACACATCTGAGTATTCCTGCAAAACAAATTTAATATCACTAGGCACAGAAGAATCAAGATCAGCCTCATTATAAAGAGTTTCTCTATAGTTAAGCAAAATTATGTGTGTACTATACTTGTCTCAACTCTCTTGATTTTGCAAAGTACTATTTTTTCTTTCACTTTTCTTTACTTAGCTCTCCTTTTTCGATTGCACTTCCCTCTTTTCTTTCCTCACTAGTGCAATTTCTCTCAATTGGGCTTTTATTATCAATTTCTTTTATGGCCTCTTTTCCTTTTTTTCTTTTTAAACTCTCAACCTTCCTTTGTTTTAGTTCTTCCATAGCTTTTATAAGCCTAATTTGATCCTCATGGACCTCCTTTGGCAATAGAGGACTTAAAACATAGGTCTGATCTCCCATTTTGAATGAGTACCTATTCTTATAGCCATCATGGATCACACGCCTATCATACTGCCAAGGCTTCCCCGATAATATGTGACCTGCTTGCATTGGTACTACATCACACAAAACCTAATCTGAATATCTACCAATGGAGAATGCAACCATAAGTTGCTTTTGCACCTTCACTTCCCCATATTCATTGAGTCATTGTAGATTGTATGGGCAAGGATGTTTGATAATAGGCAGCCTTAACTTCTCCACCAAAGCTGTACTAACTACATTGGTGCAACTTCCTCCATCTATAATCATACTACACATCTTACCATTTGTCAAGCAACGAGTATGGAAGATAGTTTCTCTTTGCTCATCCACCTCAATCTTCTGTCCCACATTAAGAGCACGCCTAACCAAAAGGGCTTTGGCTTGGATAGATGTTTCCACCTCCACATCACTCAATCCTCTAATGGAGGCATTTCTTCATCTTCACTCTCTTGGGATTCAATTCCCCCATCATCCCTCAAAAGCATAATTTTTGTAACATCCCATTATCCCATATTAAGGGTTAGGACCCTAGAATATGGTACATCAGAGATTATTGAGAAGTTAAAAAGTGCATTTCATGCTCATGCATAATATAGCATACACACACATGTGAATTTTAATTTTTGCACAGTAAAATGATTGTACATGTGTTCATTGATATTTTTCGAGTATAATTGATTTATAAATGTGAATTTTGATCTGAATTGTGGTTTTTAGTATTGAAAATTGAATTGGTGTGTATAGGTATTGATTTTGAAATTTTGGTGAAATTCAAAAAATTTCTAAAATTTTGGGTATTTTTAGACTAGAAAAATTGTCAAGTGGCAAGACAAGTGGTAAATGGAAATAAAATTAAGAGTCAATTGGTAGTGGAAATTTTTATTAATGACAGTTGGATTTAATGACATATGTCATTGAAATTTGGAGACAATTGGATTAGAAATTGGAGTTAAATGGACTAGTTAATGAAGGATCTTAATTCAAACCAATAGAGATTGGACATGTGGCAAGTGACATGTGTCACTTGCCAAACCATGTCTTATCTCCCACGTTTCTTTACTATTGAAAGACCAAATTAGTTTGTATTTTGCTATCTTTTCTTCTTTTCATATCTTTCTTCTCCATCTCTTTTCTTATTTTTCTTCACTTCCACGACCTATACTAACCTCCATCAATGTAAGCCTTGCTCTCACCTCCACTTGTTACCATCATCTCGCACCCTCTTTCATTTCCTCACAAGATAACCCAACCTCTCACCTTGGAATGGTGATGTATGTGGGTTATCAACAAAGCTAGGGTTGGTGTGTTTTTGAAGGATCCGGAGCTAAATCAAGTAAGTTACATGTTGATCTTCATGGGTTTGTGTAAATGGGACATTATGATGAGTAATTTAAGGTTTTGTTTGAATATGAAATTCTTTATATGTTTTAACGTGGGTGTAGGTATGAATGATGAGATCATGCTTTAAATTATAATGAGTTAATGTATTCATGAATTGTTTGATAAATGCTTCAATTATGATAATGAGTTATGGGATGTTTGAACTTGAAAAAGGAAGCTTGAAATATGATGATATCTTGAATTTATATGAATTAAGATGATATTTAGAAGTGAAATAAAGAATGAGAATTGGAGTTTAATATATGCAGGAATTTGGAGTTGAAAGTGTATAAGCATATGTTATGTTTTGATGTTTTTGATCAATCTTGGATTTTAATTTGTGTGTGTATAATATTGAGCTGAAATGGAGTTATAAATGAAGAGGAAATTATGGTGTATTAAGCTAGAAAAGATAGACTTAGCAAAAGAGGTGAATTGGGATGAAAATGATGATAAAGTGTGCTAGAATTTGTTAGATGGAGTGTTTTTACTGGATAGGCATTAGTATTTTGACAATAACTTGATCTGTGAATATCCAAATTGGATGGATTTTGATTTTGAGTAAACTAGAAACATATGGATACAATTTTCATGAAGGAATTGAATTTGAATTCTACCTTACAGGTCTTAAAATTTAGCTTGAATTTGAGTTATGGAATAGGCTGTAGCACTACCCTTGACTAAAATCATGTCCTATTTTTATCGAATAAACTGTTTTAATATATGTCGACTCAAACAAAGTTTTCTTCATAAAAGTTGTAGCTTATTCTCTTAGCTTTCTATTGGTATAAAGTTTGTAATTTTTGGATATCGAAATTGAGAGATATGAGTTTTACAGTTTGGAATGCACTAATTCTTCAATCATGCACTAGTCAAAATTTTGAACGTGCATAGTCTGTAGTATTTTGAGCATAACTCATGGAAACATTAACCAAATTGAATTATTTTTATTTATTTTGAAACATAAGACATATAGGAACATTTGTTTAGAAGAATGTATTTCCTAAATACCTCATTTTCTATGTCCAAATGGCCATGAAAAACAGACCTGAAAATTTATCCTTAAAAAAAACTAGAAAAAAACAAAATTGAAGGAAGTGGGTTAACTTTCGGTTCACTCATCCTTTGATTGTGGGAATTGTTTAAACATCAAATATGCTTCTTTTATGTGTGGGTTGAAGTAGCAATTGGTTAGGTACTTTTATGTGATGCAATTAGGCTTGAATGAAGCTTGAATTGATCCTAAAATGATGCTTGAACAAGGGAATGAGTGTTATGTTTAGGATGTTGATCGGGGATATAAATTTAAGAATAAATTGTTATACATTAGGTGTTAAAATCTGGAAAATTGGAGATGATATAAGAATAAAAGGGGCCCTATGAAGACTAAAGTGATTCAAACAGATTAATGATGTGTATTAAGTAAAGATTAATGATAAAATAGATGTTTTGAGATCTTTAATGCTTGAATAACTTTAGTGAATGATAGAATGATGAACTTAGAATAATCCTGTACAATTGAGGTGTAAACCTAAGTTCAATTTAGACATATTTGAGTTATGAAATGTGAATGATCTTGAGATGTGAATTTAGGAAATATATCCGGAATTGTTATTGAACACACATCATACATAACACATACATATGTGCATAAGTGAGTACTTTTGTGATAGGTGCAAAGAAGTAATGTGTAAATGCATGATTGCATATTATAGGGGAACAACTAGATCGAGCACATCCAGACATTACCGGGCGGTCTAGGCAATAAACTATCTGGAGTAAACTGTGAGTAACCTAAGATGGCCTCACATTGAATTATTGTTTGTTTACATTTTGTATTGAATTATTATGTGAATGTGATTGTGTTGATTCTGGACAATTGATTGTCCGAGGAGTTCTATATTCGGGACTGTATTGAAAGTGCTACTTGAATGTGAATATGACTGACTATTTGTTCTCAACTTCAATGTTGAATGTCAAACTATAAGTCCGATGACAAATGTGTATAAGAAAGAGTGTGAATGTGACTGAATGAGTGTAATCATTGAATATGCATGATGCATTTCATTACATGACTGCATGAAGCATAAAAGCAGTTGTGACCATAGTTACCAGTGAAAAAAAGAGCTTAAAGCTCAGACTGTGGTAAGAGCCAAAGGCTAACTACGTAAAATAAGCCTTGTATTCCCAACAGATAAGGGACAGTATTAATAAGCCCAATATCCATAATGGATACGGGTCAGTGAAAAAGGCATTCAGACATAACAATAAAATAAACAATTGTGAGTTTCATGAGCATTGCATACACACATGAATTACATGATTTGAATGATTGCAACTGAAATGTGAAATCAAATTGATTGAAAAATGTGAACATATATGTGCAAAGTGTTTTATGATGATACATGAGAAATTAAATGTTGTGAATTATGTGTTGTATGTATTGATGTGATATGTGTGATATGAGTGAACTATCAAAGATGGTTACTCAACTGAGTTCGCAAAACTCACTAAAATTGCATGTTGACTTTTCAAGTATAAGAGTGTCGACTTAGCTGCTAATACCGTAAAGAAAGAATCTAGTACAATTTTTAGTAGACGATATGGCTCAGAGGTCGGTCAGCTGGGACTTAGGGTTTTTGATAAATTTTTGTCTAGTTCCTCATGTATGTAGCATATTCTGTATACAGAGATGTGAACTTTGATTAGTGTTAAGGATGTGCACATATAGATGTTAATGTAAAGCTACAATGTATATATTGTTTATGAAATGAAATGAGAAATTTTTGGGTTTTAGAAATTGTGATATTTATGTTTTAATTTATGATGCCATGCGATATATGAAAGTGATAAAGTTAGCATGCCATTTCCGTCGGGCACATGTACAGATGTCTAACGAGTGTATGTGTACGCGTCAGATGGGAGTGGGGTTCTACAATTTTTCTATTTGGGCATTGACAAGCTATATGACCAGATCACAGACATTTGAAACATTTGATATCTCTATGCTTAGAAGGTGTATTAACCGCATTAGAGTTAGAATTGGTACCTTTAGAGGCTATGCCCTTGTCTTTGGACTTGCCCTTGTAGTCATTGGATTTGTCTTTCTCCTTCTCTTCCTTTTTAGGCCATTTGGAACTCTATAAACTTCAAGAACCAGAATTGTATGCCTTGTTAGAGCCCTTACTCCTTAATTGCCTTTCAATCTTCATGGCCATATTAACCATTTCCTCAATTTCCACGTAATGATGCAACTCTACCACATTGGCTATATCTTTGTTCAAACTACCAAGAAACATTGCCATAGTGGCCTCCCTATCCTCTTCAATATTAGCCCTGATCATGGCTATTTCCATCTCCTTATGATAGCCCTCCATGCTCTTAGTACCTTGTGTCAAGGATTGGAGCCTTTGGTGCAACTCCCTATAGTAATAGCTAGGCACAAAGCGTTTCTTCAATATGGCCTTCATTTCTTTCCATATCTCAACAGGCCTTTCATTAACTCTTCTTCTACTCAATAGCAACTGATCCCACCAAACAGCAGCATAGTGTGCGAATTCAACTACCGCCAACTTCACCTTTTTCTCTTTTGAGTAGTTGTGACAACAAATATCATCTCAAGTTTCCTTTCCCACTCTAGGTAGGCATCTACATCATTTTTCCCTTGAAAAAGAGGTATCTTCATCTTGATGCTACCAATATTCTTGTCCACTCTTTTTACTTCTTCTTCCCTTACTCTTTTATTTCTTGCTATATTACCATCTCTAAATCTGCCCCTACCATATTGTCCACCTCTGCCTTGATTTTTGCCCCCACACCACTCCTCCTCACCATCCTCATCAAAATAGTCATACTCTTCATAATTGTATGTGCTTCGGATAGGAGTACTAGCATCTCTTCTATTTCCCAAATCTCCTCTACCTGTAGATTGTGATTTCTCCTTCAATCTCTCAAACCTTTCTTCCATATCATCAAACCTCGAGTTAAGCCTCCCAAATTGACGATACATGGCTTGCAAAGTGATGTTCTGATCTATTGGATTCCCTTGATCTTTCTTCGTTGCACTATCATCACTTTCATTAGACATGTTGTTGAAAACCTGGAAGAAAATGTTAGAAAGCACCTCACTAGCACTCCCTCACGTTTTTTAGTCTAGAACAAAATTTTTTCCACTCGTGTTTCACACAAAATATTGGCTTTTCACTAGATAGGCTCACACTCTCTTGCCTTTTATCTCTTAAATGATGTCTTGAAGGTTACTCTTTAGAAACCAATTCAAGCAATAACAAGAAAATAGCAAACAACACAAATTAATTAGAAAAGAATAAGATGAATCCTAACAAGGAAACAAAATGAACAAAAACTAGAAGCAAATATAATTAAAGGACAACAATAAATTTTCTATGCCAATACACAGATGAAGAATGTGTATGCAATGATTCTTATAAGTAATTGAACAATATGAGTGAAAACTTGTCCAATTCAATGTGTTAGAGGCAAAGATATGCACAAACAAGAAATTAAAGAAAGAAACAAAGAAAGACACACCAATTATAACTAAACTCACCAAAAACCCATAACTTAAAGGAACAAGTTCAAATCTGCCCCAAATTGAAAGATAGGTAATTCAATGTGTTTTAATGATTCTTGCACACAAATTAGGCTAATTTGAGTTTACAACCTGAACCTATGCAAAAGAAATGATTGTCCAATTCTAGATTGACAAGAATTGCATATATGATTCAAAGAAAATTATCTTGATCAATCTGAAATTTTCTCTCATCTCTTTTTTGTGTTTTTCACGATTTCTTTCTTTTCTGATTCCTTTTTATTTTTTTGTTTTTTCACGTTTTTTTTCTTTTCTGATTCCTTTATCTTTCTTTTTTTTGTTTTTTCACGTTTTCTTTCTTTTTTGATTTTTTTATTTAGGTCTGAAGATCAAGAAAGCAAAGATTCACTAAAAGAAAACAAGAACACGAATTCATAAACAAGAATTCAAAAGACACAAAAGAACGTGAAAGATCATATTTGTCACAACCAAAAAGAAACGAAATTTTTAAAGAAACAAACAAGAAAGCGTAAAATGATACATATAATAAAATTAAGCCAAAGCTCTGATACCAAGATGATGTGAAAACCCCAAGATATCTTTCTTGAAACCACCCTAATTCTATTGGCTCATTACCCCAATTTTTTATCCAAAGAACATGCTAGATCAAACCCCAATTTCATGAATTGAGACCCAATCCCAAAGAAATCAATAACTAATTCACATTGCAAGTACTTGTTGTTGCAAATTAATTTCTTGAAGTAATCAAGAAGGCAATCACATATCTCTTGAAGAAATCCAAATTCTGGAACTTTCATTAATCAATGAAGCAAAAGCGGTCTTACATCCCTCATCTTATTCTATTTATATTGTAGAAAATAAGATGACCTAAACTTCAAAAGCAAAACAATGGGCTTAATACAATCAGCTCATAAAACAAGTTCAAAACTTAAACTAAATAAAAGCAAACAATGGGCCTAATACAAATAGCCTATAAACACAAGTTCAAAACTTAAACTAAATAAAAACAACTAAATTACAAGCCCAAATAATATAATCAGCCCTTTTATAAGATATATTGAGCTTGCCTTTAAAATTGGTTAAGTACTAGCCTCTTCACGCCTCCGTTGGCAAAATTACAAGCTTTGGCATGCCTTGGTGTTCCTCCATGGATGTCATGGCCTCATCATGAATTTAAGATGTGATTAAGCCTTGAACAAATCCTTACATAGCTTGCTTGCGCTTTGAAGCTTGCTGCCTTGCAATTGGTCCACTAGACATAGAAAGCTTGTCTTCTTGAGTAGTGTTGTGGCATTGAACCTCCTTGCCATCCTTGCCAAGGCTGATTGTATCATACTTTGATGGTTGTGTTCTCAACCTCTTCCTTCTTTCTAAAGCCCTTTATAATTCCTCAGTGATTCTTTCATAGGCCGTGAAAACGGTGGTGATAGTCTGAAGAAAAATATATATTCAAAACAAAAAGGAGACAAAAATGTAAAATGTTAAGTAAACTTACGTTTTTTAATGTCTTTTAGAAAACATGTTAACATGGTCGAATAGCCATGCCCTTTATACTTTTCTTATCCCTAGGGGGGGCCATCATACATAAAACTCAAACCCAATTCTAACCTTACAAAAGATGATACCAGTCTTCTTCATAATTTAGGGAAGAAGCATTCTTCCCCATTTTAGGCTTATTTTGAATAAGGAGGGTGACCACATTCTCCACCAAATGAGAAGAGGAAGAGGTAAAGGACAAGAAAGGTAGGGAGATAGGGGTAGATATAGCAAGGTTGGTTAACTCAATATTATAGGTCATCCTTTTCTTCTACCTATATCTGAAAGATGACATTGGCAGGCCTCTCTCCTTTGTCACCCTAACATTTATTGGCATTTTTTTGTTTTTGACGATAGTAAAAAAATATAATGAGGGTGGTAGTATAATATCTGAAAGCATTAGGTAACAAAGAATAAATAAAAGAAACCTTAAGAGATGATCTTCTTTCGATGATACCCCTAAATTAATCAAGCTTTATTTTCATCAAAATTTCATTCAAGGCAAAAAAATGATGCTTAGATATATACGTTTATGGGACACTAGGCATGTATTATCACTATCCCATCTAAGAAAACTTTTATCTAAACCCCTTCACACAATCCAATAGGGCCATAAGCCTATTAGGTTTAAAAAGAAGACAAACTTCTCCTTCCAAAAGTGTAGCCCACTTTGAACTACTTGGCACACCTAAGTTGCATTACCCACTTTACATCACCATAGGCATACCATGATACGTAAATAATTTAAGGCTGGGGGCACATCAGTACTATGGTAGGCAACAATGAACCTAGTTAGTAATCTCCAAACACACAGATGTAATTAACCAAGACTCAAGCCTGTCATGTTTCAATATCTTCTTAAAACTAGGACAGAGAGGGAGTTAAAGTGAAACTTGAAGGCCATAATGAAACCTAACCTCTTTGGGTGTAGGATGACATACATGCTTTTCATCATTAGGGAACTTGAGTAAGATCTCCCTATGGATGAATAAATTCTCCCTCAACTTCTTGAATTTAGTGCTATGTATCTTATTGGGCTATAGTCATTTTTTATCGAAGTTATACATGAAAGATAAATATGAGTTTTAGAGATGAAGCCTCTTTTCAAACATGAATGAACCAATCTCATATGGCACTCAAAAAGTAAGGGAATTTACTATGGTTGGCATAAAGAGTTTTTTATAGACTTGAGTAAAATAGGGTTATAGATCCTGCGATTTGAGGCTACATTACCATAGCTACCTAAGCTAGAACTTTTAAAGCTACTAATTTCATTCTTGAGCTACTCCTATCATCATTTTTACTACCCATATCATGGAAAATAAAAAATGTGGACTTACCTCTTAAAAAAAGTTATGTCAAACCTTAATGTTGAAATCCTCTCAAGAAGATAAGCTAGAAGTCCAAAGTAGATGTTTCTTACTCAAGTGACTATTTAGAGATGGAGAAAGTGAGCCATAACTTACATTCTACGTCCATTACATAGAGGGATGCACACTAGGCATTGCTTAAGTTAATGACTTAAATTGAATTATGTTTCACCTCCCTTTTAGGTAGTGAAAATGTCTTTGTCATAGTTATCTTCCATTAGGAATAGTTTTGTAGAATATTTCTAATGGAACTTCTAATGGATGATTCTTGTCAAATTCTTGACCTACCTTATTCAGGTTTATAAAAGGAATATTAAAGATGTATTGTTGCTGAGGATTGGAACTAGATTATCATAAGTAGGTATGTTAGAGGAAGGTTTAAGATGATTTTATTACATAGTATTGTTAAGTTATCTACTTACCATATAGGTTTGCATATGAAAATCCATAACAAAGTTGGTGAATATGATCATCAATTTTTAAAAAGAAAATTTGCTTAAGATGACCTTATATTGGGTGTTCACTCTATCTCACCTTTTTAGACACCTTCAATAGGTATGCTAGGAATCATTTCTTTTTTAGTGATCTTACATAGTGCTTGACCTACTCTTTACAATTCTAAAGTGCAAATTTTTTATCAATTAACTAGTGACTTTGGAATGGTTTAAAGTAACCTTTGATTAAGCAACCATCCCTATAGACATGATTATTAAAAGTTTCATTCTCAATTAAAACTTAGGGAAAAATAATCCATCCCTAATGAATGTATAGATATAGCTTGAACTGATCTAACAATGCCCATTCATCTTTTTAAAACCTCGTGCTTTGGACCCACACTAGATGTTTAGCTTTCTAAAAAGGATGGGTCCAACTATGATAAAATTCAACCATACAAAGAGGTAGAATCCTAATTATATATTAACTGAGCTACCTAGTAGATGTTAGATTCAACTCTATTAAGGAATTTTAGAATCCAACTACATATCAAAGAAAGGTTACCTATAGGAGGGAGATTCCCCATGGTAACTTCATATAACCACTAATGGAGAACCATAGGCATGTGAAAGACAAGAAGAGAAGCACATATGGTGTGATCCACCTCAAGGAAGCCTAGGACATGATTTACTTGCAAAAGGAGCTTAGGAGTTGAAATTGGATCATATTTGAAGTTTGAATGCGCAAGACAAGGGGCTGAATGAAATTCTCATATCAAAGGCCCAACATTCAAGTCTATGTTCCTAAAGATCCATTACAAGATGTTGGAGGCTCATTGACAAGAGCTAGGGCCAAAGCAATGAAGCAAGCATTGAATTGTTTGATCCAAGGCCTTCAAGAGATAGAGCCTATGTTGTTGAGTCAGATTTCATCACATAAAGGTCCAAGAGGTATTGTCTTACTCCTTGAAGCCCAACATGAAGTGCCCAAAGGCCCACATGGAGTCCAATTGGGAGAACTCACTTAAAATACCATGTGACAACCATGTGCCACTTAAAATAAG
>JANQAP020386408.1:0-16617 GCA_026874005.2 Erythroxylum coriaceum | reverse complement strand
CCATACAAATTTAGAGTAAGGGACTACACTAAGCTGCTTGAAAGAATCCAAACCAGAATTTCATCTTAGAGTTCCAATTACCTATCAAGAACTGGCAGGATCCAACTTATTAAATATATCCTCAGCTCCATTAATAACTATTGGGCTGCTCACATAGCCTTTCTAAGTGTAATATTGAAAGCCATTGATAGCATATTCAACAATTTCCTATGGAATGGCAGTAATGGGAGGAACTACAAAATATTCAAGGAGGGCTGGGAATTCACTCTATTAAATCTATAAACATAATCATGTTAACCAAGAGACTCTGGAGACTTGTTGAGGATAAGCAATCTCTATGATGTAAATGGATGCATGCCTATTTCATTAAGAATAGGAGCATCTAGGTTGTAGACTGCTCTCAAGGTCATCCTAAAGCTAATAGAGAAGTATAGGACTGATTTTTTCACTCTAATTGGAAATGGGAAAACTGCTAGCTTTTGGTATAACAACTGGCTCTCTGTTGAACCATTAAACAAGTTTAATGATGCTAAATTCCTAAGGACTTCAATTCCTTTGAACACTTCTGTAGATTCCTTTGAACACTTCAGTAGATGCAACTATTATCTATAAAGGAAAAATTCAGAACACATCAATGTCCATTTCACTTGTTAATGAAATCTGTGGAACTCACTGCAATGTTGAGATTGATAAATACATTTGAAACACTCACTTGATGGTAAGTTCTTGGGTTTTTTTTTGGTAAGAAATGGTTATTCAAACATCTTTCTAAGCTATTTGGACCAAATCTATTTGGTCCGTCACCTTCTACCTTGTGCAACTTTTACTTCATGGATTGCTATGAAAGGTCAATTAAGAACTATTGATAGAATTTGCAGATATACATACCTTACCAATTGGTGTTGCTTATGCAAAAATGCTAAGGAAACAATAAAAAATCTATACTTTAAATGCTTATATATTAAAGACATATGGAGGGAACTACTTGGCAGTAGTACATTAGCTGCTAATCTAGGCAATTTGGACAATGATCAAATCTATCAACTAAACTACAGAAACAACACAGTAAAGGAATGCTTTCGGACATTTTTATCATCAATAGTCACGGTTACATGAGATAAGAGGAATCTCAGAACATTTCAAGATAAAAATACTCATATGAAGTAGTTTTGTAAGCAACTAATACATCATATTCAGCTGGAGATCACCCTACAAAAGCAGAAACTTCAGCATCAACAATACCTCCTCTCTTATTGGAATGTGTAGATGCCTAGTACTTGGTTAAAACTTTTATATGTACTTTTGTATATCATAATAGTCACTAGCATGGAGTATCATAAGTTGTACAGTTTGGAAACATTTTGAACTACCTTTAAGGCTTAATAAGTTAAAATATTCAAAATTAAAAAAAAAAAATACTCTGCCAATAACAAAGCTGTCTCTGTAGTGGACTCATTTCTCACTACATTTCAATGCTGTCAACGAAAGTGAAAAAGAGCATCTTATGGACCATTTAAGGATTTCTAGGTTGGGCTCTTTAGTTTTAGGGTTAATTAATTAATTAAATTTATTTAAATTTATATGACAATAAATTTTTTATACAGTTTGGAAATATTTTGAACTACCTTTAAGACTTAATAAGTTAATATATTCAAAATTTTCAAAAAAACTTATTCCGCCAACATCGAAGTTGTCTCTGTGGTGGACTCATTTCTCACTACATTTCAATGCCATCAACGAAAATGAAAGAGAGTACTTATGGACGATTTAAGGATTTCTAGGCTGGGCTCTTTAGTTTTATGGTTAATTAATTAATTAATTATATTTAAATTTATATGACAATAATTTTAATAATTTTAATAATTTATTTAATAATTGAATCACGTGAAAGTGATTTTATAAAATTTACTGTAAAATTAAAATAATATAAACACCGTAATATTAAATTTTAATTTATCATAAAAATAAAATTTAAGGTTATTTTTTCTTTTTATCAAAAATTTTTGTTAGAAGAAAAAAAGAAAAAGATTAGCTTATGGTCTTTTTTGATAAATGAATAATCAACTATTTTTTGATAGATTGAGAAATATTCGACTATTTAATTATATCAAATTATTAATAATTATATTTAATAATCAGTTGATTTAGTTGACGAATTGATTTAAATATGTTTTTTTTAAAAATGCTCCTATTTTGAGCATTTTGTTCCCGTGAACACTAGTCTTTTAAACTTCAACTAACTTAATATATTACAAAAATAAACTTCAACTTGATTAATATAAAGAAAGAAAGTAGTAGTAATAATATTAATAATTTTTATTTATTTATTATTATTATTATTATATATTTTATATTTTTATCACAATTATAAACTTAAATTTTAGAAAATTAAATAACTAAAATATCAAAACATTAAAAAAAAAGAATTCTTGGAGACAATATTTGTATTTTTATAAGTTTTTAAATCATACCCAATCAAATACGTTCCAAATGGAGGATAGAGTTTTTGCAATTTCCACAAGTTAACATCATGACAAGTCATGGAGTACGAGACAGAACGCCAATGGAAGAGGTAGAGAAGAGGCGTTTGCTTCGTTTCCTTTACGACACTCTTATTGCAAAGACCAATACCTGGACAACGCTGTGAACGTGTAACGAGTTAAAGAAAGCTTTCAAATTGACATCTGCAAGCTGTCAGTTGGTCAAATTGGTTGTTTGGTTGCCGAGGAATTAAGGGAAAGAAGCATCGATGAAAGGCAGTATAAAAGAAAATGGTTTTTTGTGAGGGGTTATTATTTTTGTTAGTATTTCTGTGTAGCAAACTGAAAACTATAGAA
The DNA here is from genome assembly GCA_026874005.2 of Erythroxylum coriaceum. Lineage (NCBI taxonomy): Eukaryota > Viridiplantae > Streptophyta > Magnoliopsida > Malpighiales > Erythroxylaceae > Erythroxylum > Erythroxylum coriaceum. The sequence continues at coordinate 13,780 of JANQAP020386408.1, read as the reverse complement.
CACCAAGTCAACGTATTGACTTCAGGCGTTGTACGTACCTCTTGTTGTTTTAACTTTCCATAGACCAACAGCCACAAAGTTCAAGCTTCAAACTTTCTTATTCTATTACTTGTCCTCCGTTTTCTCTGCTTCGCAAAATCAATGTCGGTTTCTCGCGTCTCTATCGTTTTATAGTTACTTTGGTCGATTTAAGATGTAAATTTTTCAACTATTGTAGTTGGTTGATTCTCAGTATTATTAACAAGATCTTACTTTCTTGTTGGATTCAGAATTTCTTCAGAAAAGCCTTTTGTTGAGGCCTGAAGTTTTTGTCAAGATCCACGTTGGTGCTTTGCTGGTGACTCCTTAGCACCTTGTCGAGTTCTTTTCCAGGTTCTGTGACAGACTTCGCTTTTTGTTTTACCTTTTTCTTATTAATAACGTCACTAGATTGAAAGCTCCTCTTCTTTTGGCTGCCTTTTAAGGTTCCTTTGTGTTTTTAACATCTGCTCTACAAATTGGTTGCTGATTTCTTACAGTGAGTTCCCCTTATGCGGTTTTGCAATTAAAGTGTTCGATTCAGCTAAATAAAAAGAAAAATTGCACATTCATGTCATTATAGTTCCTTACTTGAGGTGATTACTTTCTGTGGAACTATGCATTGTATGGTGAAAGGAATTGCATGTAAAAAAGCCATCTGATTGGAACAACGAAGTGTATTTACTTCTTGCTTTACCTTGAATCTGTGCTGTTAATGTGCTATAAAAGTTGACCACTGATATCTTATTTTGTTTCCTAGGATCATTTCACGTTAGTGTATTGTAGCTTGGTGGCTCTTTTCTGAATCACTACATTATGGTTTCTTCTTCCGTGAAGAAATATGAGAAACAGTTCCTGTTTTTTTTGTAGTCCAATATTGAGAAGCTGATAGATATGTCAACTGAGGGCTGCTTCATTCCGTTGATTACAAGTTTCTTTTGTTTTCTTGTGTTATTTAAGTTAATCTAAAAAATTCACACTGTTTTGACAGACTTTGCATGAAGTTTTAGTTATTGTTGTAGTATTGTGATTTGTCCAATGCTTTAGCAATTGTTTCGTTATATGCTTGGGCTTACAGATTGTTACTTGAGAATTCATCTTCTGGCTCATTAGCTGCTGTTAGGCCCTTTACTTTCTCTCCTTCTGAAATTGTTTCATGATGATTAACTAGAGGCAATGATAGGCTCTTGTTGATGGGTTTGTGAAATGACATCTCAGGAGCTGTTAGCTGTGTGGGGATTTGATTTCTCAGGAGCACTCAGTTTGCATAAACAATCTGGGTATGACTTGTTTATCGTCATTCTTCAGAAAGAAGCGGGCTTCCCAAGTTAAGCGAACTACAGAAGTTGATGACAGTATGCAGCTGAGCTGACTTGTTATTTCATTCTCTTGTTGGTTGGAATCTAATTCATATTAGGTTTCTGTCAAGACCTGCTTAGTTTGACATAGATAACAGACAGCAGAAACAATTTCATAAGCTTTCATACATAGTGAAAACTGGGATTTTCTTCTTTAGGTTTTTTATATTTTCTACTCCAGTATTGCCAGTTAGTGTGATGATGCACACAACGATGGTTGAATAATTTTTTTTAATTCAATGCTTTTGCAACTAAAAGCTTCCAATGAATTGTTTCTTGCAGGAGTATCAGGCATTAAGCACAAGTTGTTGTACACCTACAGAGAGTTGCAAATAGCAACCAACAACTTCAGTCCCATGAATAAAATTGGGGAGGGGGGTTTTGGTCGTGTCTACAAGGTGACTAAACATGTTGTTACTTTCCGGATACTTCACAGATACTCGGTTTTGTTTCTTAATTGTTTCATGATATTTGTTCTATTGACTCTCTCCTACAAAATTGTTGCCAAATTAACAGGGAAGGCTCAAGGATGATACAGTTGTTGCCATAAAAGTACTATCAGCTGACTCAAGGCAAGGAGAGAGGGAGTTCCTGAATGAAATTAATATAATTACAGATATCGAGCATGAAAATCTGGTTAAGTTGTATGGTTGTTGTGCAGAAGGAAATCATAGAATTTTAGTCTATGGCTATCTTGAGAATAACAGTCTTGCAAAGACACTTCTAGGTAAATTTACTATCTAATCCTGATTCGAGTTCAGTGATTGTTTGAATATTAAACATTTCTCTTTACTTTTTAGGTGGAGGCCAAAGTGGTATCCAATTCGATTGGAATACAAGGTGTAAAATATCCATTGGTATTGCTAAGGGTCTTGCATTTCTTCATGAGGAAGTTCAGCCGCATATTGTTCATAGGGATATCAAAGCAAGTAATGTCCTCCTTGACAAGAACCTTCAACCAAAAATTTCAGATTTTGGTCTTGCAAAACTTTTCCCAGCTAACCTGACTCACATTAGTACACGTGTTGCTGGAACTGCGTAAGTTTAGTGGATGTTTCTAGCATTCTTGTTTCATTGCTTCAGCGGACAAGCAGTCTGATTCATTTGAATATGATTACATATGAGCTTTGAGTGCATGATATTTGATTGAGAATCATATAGATGACTAGTTTTTCATAGAGATGATCCTAAAGTTTGATTTTGATGCATTGAAGTAATTGCTACCATTCTTTATGATGCAGAGGTTACCTAGCTCCTGAGTATGCTATTCGAGGACAAGTTACAAGGAAAGCAGATATATACAGCTTTGGCATATTGCTCTTAGAAATTGTTTGTGGGCAGTCCAACACGAACAGGAGGTTACCTCCAGAAGAGCAGTATCTTCTTGAAAGAGTATGGTCTTCTTCCACATGCTTCATTTTGTATCTTGTATTGGTTTGTGTGACCAATAACTGTTGTCTTCTGAACATGGAGGCTTTCTTTATATATACATGTAGTTGACATAATATATTCTCGTTGATGGCCAATGACACTGATCGGTAGATCTATCATGTGTCTAAAACAAATTTGTGGAGAACGGCTTATTGCATTTTTTAAAAAAATCTGGATAACATATTCACATTGTTTCCAGACCGAGGCTCAACTTGAAGTGTTCCATGTAATCCTAGTAAACACACAAGAGGAACTTTTGGTTGCCGCACTGTAGTAAGTGGATCACCTTTTGCATCTGAAACAAGCTTCTGAATGGATTGAGCGTATTTGCCGTTCATCTATTTTCACTGCACCTGACCTGTGGAATGTTGTTTGTTTGACTTATCTCAGGATCGTAGGTTCTGTTAGTATGTTTCAATATGTTTTGTCTTTTTCTCTCTACTTCGCTAGCTGCATGCGGACACATTTGAAATGTATCCTTGTTAGATTGAGTACAATTTCATGTTATCTACAACATTCCATATAGATGTTCCTATTGACCGAAATTAGTTGGATTGAGACCTACTTGAGTTTTTTTTTTTTTTTTCCCCTCTATAGAAGTTTATCAGTATTGCAAGAGTTCTCCATAAAGAAAAGGTGAAAAATGCAGGTATGGGTATCTTATGAAAAAGGAGAGCTACTGAGTTTAGTAGACGAATCTATGAATGGAGATTATAATAAAGAAGAGGCTTGCAGATACTTGAAAATTGGCCTTCTTTGCACACAAGATAAGCCAAAGCTCCGGCCATCCATGTCTGCTGTGGTGAAGATGCTGATTAGTGATATAGATGTTGATGACCAGAAAATATCGAGACCTGGCCTGATTTCTGAATTTATGGGTTACAAAGGTGGCCTAGGTAAGCCGGACATGAAGAATTCAACTTATACAACATCGGCAGGTTTGGGAAAACTGGAAGATACATCTTCATCTTCAGGAATTGAGATGTCTAATGCTACCATGACTTTCAATTCAATATACGACCGAAGCAATTAGGGTTAATAGACATTTTGTATGTTTGAGTTTGATTTTAGAGCTAATATATGTAAAGGAATTATAGCTGTAATTGCTACAAATGCTGCACTGTGCTAGATTCAGTTCCTACAACAGTGAAGATTTTCACTGTAAATGTGCTGTACAGTGATAAATGTTTCTTTTTTTAGGGAATTATTACCGTCTTGTATTGTACCCGTTTGTAAACAAATTTTTACAGAAAAATCGTTTGTCAACTTTATCCTTGGTGCGATATCTTGAACTGTAGGATGGAAATTCTAATTAATGTAAATATTTTTTTCGACTTATATATTATGCTTAGGTGTTAATTAAATTTAATAATTGTGTTTATGAATAGATGTATCTCTCTTATTATGATTTACAACAATACATAAATAAAACAATTCATTTTTTATTAGTTTTAAGTTGAACTTTTATAAAGTGGTTTTAATTTTTGGGAAAATTTTTTAATCATTTTCTGGTGATTTTCGCATTTTATTCTAGTTGGTCTTCCTTTTTGGGTTGTATTAATCTTCACTATCTATAAGACTGTTGCTCAGTTCCTTTTTAAGCATAATAGAAGACTCCTATTATCAAGATGACTCCAATGTCGGATCTTGATTGGAGCCTCCATGCGCTCGTACGCACCACTTGAAGTTGCTGCCTTCAAAGTCCACTCACACACATACCGTATGCACTAAGATTCTTTGCTCTCATCATATCAGCATCTTACATCCAATCACAATACGTCATGTTAGCCATTCTTCTCCTGGTTTACCCAAACGAATTAACTTGATCAGTCCAGATAGGTTTGATCACATGGTTAAGTCCTTTTTAGGTTGGTTTTCTTGCAACCCAAGGTTTTTACTTCTCCAGAATTTGTTTTTGAGATTTGTTTTCTCAAAATTTGAGCATGTCTTTTTCAGGCTTGGATACCTTTTTTTCACACTTTCCTCCTTTGGTTTTCCTTGGTTGCATAAGATAATTATCACTCTATAACTCATCTTATTAGTGTGATTTTGATGGTTCGACTTATGATTTATGCGCTCAAGAGAAGTGTAATTTTCTAAACAAAAGACTTCTTTGATGAACTGTCACTAGTGAGGTTACCAAACCCATTAAATATGATGATGAGATAGAAACTCAGTACACTGAGAGGCTCGATTAATAGGATAGAAAGAATCATTAGATTTTGACTTAATTTCATAACACTTGTAAACCTAGTATTAAGTTGAAATTTCATTGTTTTCACTGCACTAAAGATTTTTGAGATTCTTCATAGACACTTTATATAGTTTCAGATGATGTTCATAAATTGCAGCTAGCTTGTATGACATTTACTTCTGACTTTTTATACTGAGTTTTAGTTAGTTGCGTTACTTCTTTTACCACACTCACATACATTAACTTTATACAGCTATTTAAGAGGTACACTCTTAGGAAGCTTGACTTATACTCTCCACGTTGAATGATCTCTCCCTTCCAAAGATTTGGTTCTTAGTGCTCCTTCTACTACTTGAGCCTCCTCTACTTCTTCTAAGGGATTTTTCAAACACTACAAAAATTATGGGCATTATATTTCTAGTTGTCCTAAACTTGAAGCTAAATATAAGAATCTAGCTAAGGTAATCTAACCAAATCTCACAGTAAGTGTTGGTTTTTGAGTAGTTTTATTGCTACAATGGCCACTAAGGCTTGTACATTTAAGAATACTTCCCCTTGTGTTTCCTTAAAAGAAATCTAGTATATTCTTCAACAGAATAACCTAATTCTTGTACTATTACTTCCCCTATCTTATCTATTACTCTTTGTAAAACTACTTCTTGGTTCTTTGATTCTACCTATTGTGATCATTTATGTAACATCCCGTTTCCATATTAAGGGCTAGAACTCTAAATTTCTGTAAACGAGAAATAGCAATGAGAGATCAGAAAAATGTATTTCATACTCATGAATAAAATTAGTCTACATACACGTTAATTTTATTGTTTTGTACACACTATAATGACTGTTCATTAATTGATTTGACTTTTCAAGTTATATTTGATATTTATATGTGATTATGATGTGAATAGTGCCTATATTGTCTTAAAATTTTATTTGGTGAGTATAAGTATTGATTTAAAATTTTTGGTAAAAATTTAGGAAAATTTTGAATTTCTGGTTATTTTTGGACTAGCAAAGATGCCAAGTGGTAGGACAATTGATAAATGATAGTAGAATTAAGAGTCAAATGGTAGTGAAAATTTTTATAAATGACATTACGATTTATCGAAAAATGTCATTGAAATTTGAGAGATAATTGGATTAGAAATTGGAGACAAAATAGACTAGTTATAAAAGTGGTCCAAATGGGACTATAGGAAGTGACAAATGGCAATGACAAGTGTCATTGCCACTTACCACTCAACCTTTACTCACGTTAGACACTCTTTAACCTTGAAAGACCATTTTATTGTTTTGTTCCTTGCTTTCTCTTCTTCTCTTCGTGGCTTTCTTCTCCATCTCTTCTCTCATTTTCTGAAAACATCCCATTATCCCATGATTAGGGTTAGAACCCTAGGAATTACATATGATAGTTTATTGAGAATTTAGAAGTGCATTTCATGCATTATATGGCATACATATGCACGTGAATAATGTTGTCGCTCATTAAAATAATTATACATGCACTCATTGACATTTTTCGGGTATAAGTGATTTTTTAATGTGATTAAAGTTTGAAATATGGATTAATTGTCTTAAAAATTAAATTAGTGTGTATTAGAAGTAATTTCACATTTTTGGAGGCATTTCGAATATTTTGGAGATTTATTGAAAATTTGGAGTATTTAGACTAAGAAAAGTACAGAAAGAAGAGACAAATAGAAGTGTGATAAATGGATAAATTAATGTGTGACATTTGGACCAATAGCTAAGTGACATTTGGTAGCTTCAAATGGATGACAAGTGTAGGACATGCATAGAAGACATGTATCAGACACAAATGAGACACCTAAGTTATGTTTTTGGGCAAAAAAGTTCTACAGCTCTATTGTTCATCACTGAAAATCACTCACCACCAAAACTCCCTCTTTGTCCATCCATCACCGAAATACCATGCATTTTCAATCTTGTGTTTAGCTTTTGATTAATTCATCAACAATATACCTTGCAAAATAATCACGTCAGCTAATTGGTGTTTTAGTTATCATTCTCATCCTATCTTAATTTCTGGAATTTTACTGAAGAGAGTGAAGCTTAAGACAAGTAAGTTATGCTTTGAGTTTTATATAGTGTAAATGACTTTTGATGATGATTTAATGTTTGAAAATGGATGCATACGTAAATGGTGTAGTAAGATGAATGGATGCATGCGTGAGTGGTGTAGGAAGAAGCAGTTTCTGTGATATAAGTAAAGTGATGAAGGAGTTAAATCAGTAGAAAATGTGCATAACGTGTATAAAGGATTGTGATAATTGAAGTTAAATGAAGATTAGTGAAGTGTAGAAAATGTGATATGTCAAAGTATGAATTAGGCTCTATTTTTACATTGTGATTATTCATGAACTTGTGAATTGTGTATAGAGATTACTGAACTAAAAATTGAGGTATAACTGAATCATCAACGTGAAAGGATAGAGAAATGATAGAGAAGTAATAGAACATTGACAATGAATTGTGTTGGAATATGTTATATGCAGTGTTTTACTGAACATATATCTGTAGTTTAGCCATAACTTGATCTGTGAATATCTAAATCGGATTAACTTTGATCTAGAGTAAAGTAGAAACATATGGATACATTTTTCATGAAGGAATTGAATTTGAATTCTATCCTTAAGAGTCTTGAAATTTGTCTTAAAGTTAAGAATTGTGTTTTGTCGAGGTATGAGAAATAGTATGGAGTATTTTGATTATAACTTGCACGATACTGAACTAAAATGCATGAATTGGACGTCATTAGAAACGTAAGACATATAGGAACATTTGATTAGAAGAAAGTGTTGCCAAAAAACTTCTTTTTCTAGGTTAAAAATGGCAGGAAAGAAGGAAGAAAAACACAAAAGTCGCAATTATGCATCTGCACGATAGCAACTCTGCTGAAAATTGATGGATGTCACGATCGTGCATCTGCACGATCATGACTCTGTAGAAAATAAGGAAAGTCATGATCGTGCATAGGCACGATCGCGAACTGACAGGCTTTATCAAAGGGTGATTTTTTTAGGATGTTTTTCAACCCAATTCAAGTAAGGATGTTACCATATGAGGCATGTAGGTTTAAATGAGCTCTTAAATGAATTTAATTGATGTTGAATGAAGGGATTAAAGTGAGTAAAGAGTATTAGAGATTAAAGAATGTTTGGAAGGTGTTGTAATTGCTTATAAAGTGTATTAAGGAAACATACCCGAAAAGTTGTTAGTGAACATGCATAATACATGATACATTTATGAATGTGCTTATGATTGACTATTTATCTGAATGTGTCAATTTATACATGATTGCATTTTATAGAAGAACACATTGAGCGATCGCTTTCAGACATTGTCGTGACTTCAAGGTAATAAGCTGAAAGGAGTAATTATGAGTAACCTAGCATGGTCTTACCTTGATTGTTTGTTAAATTGTTTACTGAATTATTATGATGTGTATGTACTGAATTCCAGACATTCAATATCTGAGGCATTTAATGCATGAATAGAACATTAGAAGTGCTACTTGAATGTGAATGTGATTGACTAAATGATTCTCAACTATCATGTTCAATGCTGGACTAAAATTTCGACGACAAACGTGAATGAGAAAGAATATGAATGTGACAAAATGAATACGCATGGTGCATTTTATTACATAAATGCATGAAATATAAAGGCACTTGTGACCGGAGTCGCTAGTGAAAAAGAGCTTAAAGCTTAGACATCAGTGGTAAGAGCCTATGGCTCAATGTGTATAAAGAGCCCTGTATCCCCAACAGATAAGGGACAGTATAATAGAGCCCGGTATCTACATCTAATACAGGAAAGTGAAAAAGGCACCCGGTCACAGCAACGTAATTAAATGAAGTTGAGTCTCATAAGCATTGCATATAGATATGATATGAAAAAATTGAATGATTGCAATGCTTTGAGGACATTCATTGTGTAATATGTGTGATTGATTATTGATGATTATAATCTGCATAATTGCAATGGAATGATGAGTTGTATGGATTCTGAAATGTGTTCTATGTGAACTTAATATTACATGATGAAAATTGAGATGATGTGAATAATGTGATGACATAAATTATGTGTCGCATGACAAGAGTGTACCATCGAGGATGGTTACTCAACTGAGTTCATAAAATTCAACCAAATTGCAACGTTGATATTCTTAGGCTCGAGAGAGCGATGACCTAGCTTTTAAAATTGCTTAGAGGAGATTTTGTACAACTGTTGGATAGAGGACATGGCTCAAAGATTGGTTAGCTGGAACTGAAGGAATAGTTTAATTTTTGTTTAATTCCTCATGTATGTAGCATACTTTGTAGACAGAGCTGTGAATCTGATAGGTAGATATTGTACAAACATGTATGATGATTGTAATGCTACATTGTAAATATGGTTTATGAAATGATATGAGGAAAATTTTGGGTTTTAAACATTGTGTTATTTATGAAGTACTTTTGATGCCATGCTATATAGTGAAAGTGTAATAGTTAGCACACCATTTCTGTCGGGTATGTGCACATTCGACTGAAGGGCGTATGGGCACATTTTTTATGGGGGTAGGGTGTTATAGTTGGTGGTATCAGAGCATATTGGCAAATAGAGGGATATTTAGGAATGTTAGGCATGAAATATTGTGAGAATTTCAGATGATAGTTGAAGTTATTATTTATTATAGGTCATTCACCATAGGTGATTAAGTGAAACAATTAGTTGACCTAAGATTAGAAAGAGCTAGTAGGGAGTCGTCTGTGTCTTGACCTGAGCGAATGCCTCCAAGAATTCCCGAGAGAAAGGAAAGGAGGTACGATAAACTGTGAAAGCAGGTGGTTGTGGACTTCTGCGAAAGTACAGACCCTACAGAGGCCGAGGGATAGCTAGAGAGAACAGAGAGGGTCTTTGATCAAATGGACTATGAGTCGGACGAGAGGTTCGACTATGTTATCTCTTTACTACAAGGCCTAGCTTATCAATGGTGGAAAACTGTTCCAGGTAGTATCATCAGGCCTCGTAGTCTAAGATGAGAAGAATTCCCAAGGGTCTTCAAGGAAAATTACATCCCTAAGATCTACATGGACAGAAAGATGAAGGAATTTCTAGATCTGAAGCAAGCTAGTTTTTCTGTAGTAGAGTATAAGGTTAAGTTCAATGAGCTAATGGGATATGCTACTACCTTGATTCCTACTGAGGAAGACAAGTCCAGAAGATTAAAAAATAGACTGAATATGGAGATCCGGATGAGGTTAGCTCTTTTTAACCTGGGTAGTTTTACGGAACTATGAGCTGCCTCAATCTGCATTGAACAGTTGTTGAAGGACATTTAGTCTGAGTACATATCAAAGTCTAGACAGAAGAGATCTAATGAATCTTAGGGCAATTTTGGCAGAAAGTTCAACAAGCGTTAGAGCCAAGCTTTTAAACCACTGACTGGATCAAGACAATCGGGGTTCATACAGAGGGGTAGTTTTATTCAGTTTGGTAATAGTAGAGGTGTAGTATCGGGTCAGTTACTAACTTGCGAGCATTGTAGGAAGAAGCACAGTGGTGAATGTTGGAGGTTGACAGGAGCCTACCTTCCGTGCGGCTCATTTGATCATCAGATTAATGATTGTTCTGTTGTGTTTAGAGCACAGTCTAGTAGGAGAAGAAGTGAGGCAACAGAAACTATAGTTCAACAAAGCCGAGCCATTGGGTCTAGACAGAGAGGTTGTGGCATAGGTAGAATGAGTTTTGGGAGTGCTACTAGTAAGACTGAGGTGCGGAGTAATCAACCGCAGTCTTAGGCACGAGTCTATGCCATGACGAGACAAGAGGCTTAAGAGTCTTCAGATGTCGTTGTAGGTGTGTTATTCATATTTACATTTGAGGCTTATGCATTGCTAGATCCTGGATCTATGCATTCTTTTATCGCACCACATATGGCGTCTAGGTTGCATTGTGATAGAGAGTTATTGAGATGTGAATTAGAGATAAGTACACCGATAGGTAGTACCACTATGATAGGGGAAGTTTGCAAAAGGTGTTTGATCCGAATTGATCAGGTAGAGTTAGAGGTAGACTTGACTGTGTTACCGCTAAGGGAAATAAATGTTATCCTAGGCATGGATTGGCTCACTGCTTATAGGGCCATCATGAATTGTTAGACTAAAGAGGTAATATTTGAATTTCCTAATAAGCCAAGAGCAGTTTTCAGAGGCATTAGCCAACCAGTGCTAGCTAGGCTGATTTCATTTATGAGTGCCTTAAGGTTAATGCAAGGAGGATGTGAGGCTTATTTGGCCCACGTCTTTGATAACCGAACCGACCAAGATATGCAGAACATTCCTGTGGTTAGGAAATTCCTAGATGTGTTTCCTGCAGAGTTACTTGACTTACCTCCAGACTAAGAAACAAAGTTCACAATTGATCTAGTTCTAGGTACTGCTCCTATATCTATCACCCCATATAGGATGGCACCTATGGAACTAAAGGAGTTGAAGACTCAATTACAGGAGTTGCTAGATAAGGGATTTATTAGACCCAGCGTTTCACCTTGGGGAGCTCCAATCTTATTTGTAAAAAAGAAGGATGAAACGTTAAGACTATGCATCGATTATAAGCATCTGAATAGGATCAAAGTGAAGAATAAGTACCTGTTGCCTAGAATCGATGATTTGTTTGATCAGTTGCAGGGAGCTGAGGTGTTCACTAAGTTAGATCTAAGATATTTGTACTACCAGCTGAAAATAGTAGAGGCTAATGTACCAAAGAGTGCTTTCAGGTGCAGATATGGACACTTTGAGTTTTTAGTAATGTTATTTGGGTTGACTAATGCACCAGCTGCATTTATGGCATTGATGAATAAGGTATTCAAGCCCTATTTGGATCGCTTTGTGATAGTGTTTATTGATAACATTTTGATATATTCAAAAAGCGAAGAAGAGCATGCTGAGCACTTGAGAGTGATATTACAGATCATCAGGGAGAAACAACTATATGCTAAATTCAGTAAATGCGAGTTTTGGATGGATCAAGTAGTATTTCTGGGTCATATAGTAAGTGGGCAAGGTATTTAAGTGGATTCAAAAAAGATAGAGGCAATAATGAAATGGGAAGCTTCGAAGAATGTGTCTACAAAAGATGGAGTTTCTTAAGATTGGCTAGATATTACCGGAGGTTTATCAAGGGAGTTTTCTTTGATCTCAGCCCCTCTGAATAAACTTATGAGGAAGAATGTGGCCTTCAGATATAAATGAGTGTCAGAGAAGTTTTGGGGAGCTGAAACATCAGTTGACTACAGTGCTGGTGTTGACTATTCCATCGAAAACTGGTGGTTATATAGTACACAGTAATGCTTTGCATTAAAGATTAGGATGTGTGTTAATGCAGTATGGTAAGGTAATAGCCTATACCTTGAGACAATTAAGGTTTCACGAGATAAACTATCTGGTACATGATTTAAAGCTTGCAGCAATAGTCTTAGCTTTAAAGATATGGAGACATTACTTGTATAGAGAGACATTTCAGATATATACTGATTATAAGGGCTTGAGGTATCTATTGAGTCAGAAGGAGTTGAATATGAGATAGAGAAGATGGATCAAACTGTTAAAGGATTATAACTGTATGATTGAGTATCATCCTGGGAAAGCTAATATAGTGGCAGATGCATTGAGTAGGAAGTCGAATAACAATGTAGCTCAGATGCAGTTATCGAGGTTAGCAAGCTTGATTCAATTGAGAGCTTTGAATGTGGAGTTAAAGTTAGAGCAAAATGAAGCATTAATAGCTACACTAAAGTTGAGACCAATGTTGTATGAGAGAATTAGAAGAGCTTAGAGTAAAGATCCTGAAATGGTGAAGCTGATTGAGAAAATTAAGATGAATCCAAATTCTGAATTTGAATTGAGAGATGAAACATTGTGGTTAAAACAGAGGTTGTGTGTGCCTAATGTGGATGAATTGAGAAAGGAAATCATGGAGGAGGCATATTTAACAACTTATGCTATACATCCTGGTATTACTAAGATGTATAATACGCTTAAGCAATATTTCTGGTGGCCAGGGATGAAGAAGCAAATAGCTGACTATGTAGCTAAGTGTTTAACTTGCCAGCAGATTAAGGCTAATCATCAAGTTCCAATTGGGAAGTTACAATCATTACCTATTTTGGAGTGGAAATGGGAACGAATCACAATGGATTTCATTATGGGATTGCCTAAGACTCTGAGGCAAAATGATACTATCTGGGTTGTAGTGGACTGATTGATTAAGTCAGCCTATTTTTTACCAGTGAGAGAGAATAACTCACTAGACTAGTTAGCACGGAGGTATATGAATGAGGTAGTGAGACTACATTAGATTCTAGTATCCATATTATCGGACAGGGATCTCAGATTTACTTCGAGATTTTGGAAGAGTTTACAGTCAGCTATGGGTGCAAAGTTGAATTTCAATACTGCGTTTCATACTCAAACAGATGGGTAGAGTGAGAGGACAATCAAAACTGTTGAGGATATGCTTAGAGCATATGTATTGGAGTTTCAAGGAGCTTGGGATTAGTACATAGCTTTTATTGAATTTGCTTACAACAGCCACTACCACAGTAGTATTGGAATGGCACCTTATAAGGCATTGTATGGTAGAAAATGTCGATCGCCTCTATATTGGGATGAGGAAGGTTTGGGAATGATAAAAAGGCCCTGAATTGATACAAGATACTGTGGATAAGGTGAAACTGATCCGAAGCCAAATAAAAGTAGCACAAGATAGA
>JANQAP020385901.1:0-16626 GCA_026874005.2 Erythroxylum coriaceum | reverse complement strand
TATAAGTCACCCATACAGTATGGTATTACCCATACTATTGGAGTGATACATTTATTTAGTGGTTGTCTATCCAGTATACATATAATACCCTATGTAATAGCTTACCATAGGGATATTAATATTAGGCATTATATTCATGTATGATATCCATATATTACCTACTCTTAGGATGTCCATACCAATTCATAAATGAATTACATTGGTAGACCTACATGCATTATTGGTTATGACTTTGAAAACCACATTGTATATAAGCAATTGTATCTACAATAATATCCAGACCATTGTGTATACATACCATAGGGATATTAATATTAGTCATTATATTCATGTATGATATAACACACACTGTGTTATAACTACCTTAATATACTTGTAGTATATTGGTTATTATTACTAGTGGTAAGTATAATCATGTATATACATTTATGGTATTCTCATAAATTGGATACATTATGAAGGTTACCTGACAATTAATGTATAACTTTAATATTGGTATTTATAAGTGTCATAACAATATCCAGTGATATTAGGGAAGTGTATAATGTATATACTTCCCTAATATCACTAGATATTGTTATGAATATACTTCCCAAATATCACTGGATATAGTCTACATGTATAACATTCCATCATATCATCATATACTTGGGCATAAGGGTATGTACATGGTATGTAAGTACCATTATGATCCTAAGAATAAACATTACTATGGAGTCATGTCATAGAAGAGGATTTATGCTAGTACCAGATAGCCACATATCAATCCAACTAAGACAAGTAGTAAAACACGCCCTTCGTTGTGTATATATATTTAATGACATAATATATCTGTGGTCACAGTGTTACTAATATTGTGTTACCATATGGATATATGGGTAAATGGACCCAAACTACCATGTGTATTCCTATGTATTGATAATCATGCACACATGGGTTATATAGGGTACATGTCATATAAGTATATAATAAAGTATGTACTATTATTATACATATCCAAATTATGGTACAATATCAGTATACGGCAAAATGTTATATGTGTACCCATTTATAAGATATATGTGGGTACACATATACAATTCACTAAATTACATAGTGGGTTACTATTAATTTCCATACCATTATATGGTCCTTTATACAAGATAATTATATACCTTACATTATTCATCTATGTGTGTTAATACCTAGGTCATATACCTTACATTAGTCATCTATGTGCAGTTTATATTATACACTAAGTATAAATAGTACTTAGGTTTGGGATATAATAGGTAAAAATGGTAGTGGGTTTAATATATATTGGTTGGGGTATCATGGTACCCTAGCCCATGGGTATTTTATAATCTATCTACTTACATACACCATGATATGTGTGTTATCTTACGTAGGAGTGATATTAATGTGTGTTATATTGTATTAGCCATACTAAACCATGGATACCTGTCTTATATCCCAGGGCCATGCACATAGGACATACTTGCTATCACCACTCACTACCATATGTGGTAATGTATAACTATAAATATACCTTACATTAGTCATCTATGTGCAGTTTATATTATACACTAAGTATAAATAGTACTTGGGTTTAGGATATAATAGTAAAAATGGTAGTGGGTTTAATATATATTGGTTGGGGTATCATGGTACCCTAGCCCATGGGTATTTTATAATCTATCTACTTACATACACCATGATATGTGTGTTATCTTACGTAGGAGTGATATTAATGTGTGTTATATTGTATTAGCCATACTAAACCATGGATACCTGTCTTATATCCCAGGGCCATGCATATAGGACATACTTGCTATCACCACTCACTACCATATGTGGTAATGTATAACTACAAATATGGCTATATACCTCATAAACTTTTAGTATTACATTAATGGGGTGCAAGAGATACCATGTATTGGTTAGTGATAGCAATTGGAGAGTGGTAATAGCAAGTATGTCCATATTTTAATATAGAGATACTTGCTATTTACTATATTATGTCATGTTTGAATAATGTATCCATATTGTATATACCAATGGCAGTGGACAGTCATATCTCAATGGGTTATACCATGAAACATGGTACTATAATATCACTCATTCTAGACAAGCATATGGATGGTATTCTTCCATACTATACATATTTAGGTATATATAATGTATAGGCTCCACGTTGATGCAAGGCTACATGGAGCCAGTAAATCATATATACCTAAACGGATTATGCACCTATATATAGCTCCACATCATGTAACCTTGACATGTACTATAAATAGTGGTATACATATTTACTACATTGGGTGGGCGATAATATATAATGTTTGCCATCTGTATCAACGCATTAGATATTACAAATACCGAAATTAATTTGACCAATTATGGTCAATAAAACCTATATTGAGTGTACAATAATAAGTATCAATGCATAGGCATGTTGGGTACACAAGCTTGGTTTGTAGATGTATACCTAGATTTAGTGGAAGGGGATTGTGATGTAAATTGAGTATATTTAGACATACTAATATTTAATTGTTCCCAAACATGGGATAATCATATTATTGAGTACCAAACATTCCATAGAATAGACATTTCTGTACATCCCATATATACTAGCATTGGTGTATAATACAATTAGTGTCTTAAGATGAATGAATATCCATTCATGTTACATATGCATGTGCCAATTATGACACATTCTCGTACTTGGTCCAGATATTAGCAATATCTTAAAAAAGTTTGATATGGATGTGTATTACCTTATACCTCACAAATTGAATAATGGATAATGTCACATTATCATCGTATTTGTAATCCACACAATTACCTGGTGAGATAGCTGGACCTACGTAATATGGAACTCTTATTTGATAGATACCATCACCATTACATAGGGTGATGGTACATATATGTAACTTGTAAATTTCACTTACCTAATACACCAATGTCTATTATATTTATCCACCTATTCTCTGACAATTAGTGGTAAATGATTTGATGAGGCTAGAAATGTACCATATATAAAGTATAGATTACAATACATGTATAAATCCATTGGCACACCATATGCCTATATCTATCATGATAATGTACCCACCCGTATGGACATAATATGCTAATAATAAGTGAGATAGTTACCACCAGGCATATCTGGTGCACATTACCTAACAAAAGGTTATCATAGCACCAAATTATGGATGTTTACATATAATGTTTGTATGTTTATAAATCAAAATGTATTATGTACCCTATTTGTATCAAAGACATTGAGATACCATGTATATATATCTGATATAAACCACAGAATTTCCACATTGCATGTATCCCATTGTATAACACATATCATAATCCAAAACTCTATATGCATATGGGTTTATACAGGGAGACTATGTGACCTATGGTTAAACTAAAGCAAGAGTATTTATTAGCCAATACATGATATGTCATATAGAGTTTGTATACCCATGCACACCGTTCTCGCACTCATTGCAGGGTACTATATGGGCCATATGTCCCACCCTATAATACTTCCTTCATAATGGCATTTTGGTAGGCATACTATTACAAATAAGGGATGACATGTTCGTTGAGTTTAGGATGGTTACATTGATGACATACCCCATTAATTATCCTTTAAGTAACAATAAGTTGATACAACCTTAATTAACTAATTGCTTGGCATGGCATATAGTTGTCACATGACTTGTTATTGGTCCACATACATTTATATCAATCAGTTATCAAAAATGATTGACATACATGGCATTAGGGTACATATATGTTTGGTATATGGCATATTGGTTTTTGCTTAAAAGACACATCCAAACATAAATATATAGTTATATGGATACCCAATGTAGGAGCCATATGTCATAATGTCACATTCATGCAATGCTGGTATTAACCATGGGATGCATATTTATAAGACATATGAATTGGTTCCATGGGGTATCATTATATGTAAATAAAGCCAAGGTTGTTTATGTATTATACAACATTGTAAATAAAGCCAAGGTTGTTTAGTATTATACAACATTGTAATGTAGTATAATACGTAAATTTGTACCCATTGTTGTAATTGGAATATGTCTTATCAATATGCATCCCATGGTTAATACTAGCATTGCATGAATGTGACATTATGACATACGGCTCCTACATTGGGTATCCATATAACTATATATTTATGTTTGGATGTGTCTCTTAAGCAAAAACCAATATGCCATATACCAAACATATATGTACCCTAATGCCATGTATGTCAGTCATGTTTGATAACTGATTGATATAAATGTCTGTGGAGATGTAGTTATACTAGATGATGGCATAGATATAAAGGATATAAGTACAACCAGATAAGTACTGAATCTCTCAATAAACTATGGCATGGATAATATTGATTTTTATTAATAGATACTGTAATAACACAGTGAAGAGATATTGTCACTTTTGTATGTGCACTAGTAAGACATATGGTTACAAGTGGACATTAACTAGGCACACAAAGATGCCTATGATTACACATACTCATAGGCTGTGTATTACCTTAAGTACCTATATCATACAAACAATTTGCATGGGTATTAGTGTGCATGTAATAGGGGTAGGTGTATACCACACAAAATATAGGTACAAGGTGCCCCATAATATGTATTAAGCCACATTAATAACCAAGAACCTAATGCACTCACTCCATATAGTATGTTGCCATAGGTTATATTATAACCTACCACAGTTACTATAACCCATATACTCAGATAATGTATAGCATACAAAAGTTTTGTGTGGTATGTACTCATATACCTTTGAGCATATGACACATCCTAATATAAACATGGCCTGTATTATCATGCTAACATTTCTGGTATTATTCATACATAGTGTGTCATTATGTGGAGCTATATACTGCTTTACATGTATGACCATTGTGGATACCTATGTAACACCTATATATGCATGTACTATATATTCATAACAATTCCCCTACTAGCATGTATGAGTAATATGCAATTATCCATATTATGTAGTGCTACATTATGAATGGGTAGCAGGATGTATATTTTTATAGAGTGGCCCAAAGTTGTACATATATAAGCTTTGAGGTATATGAATAGCATACCATAATGAAATATACTTAACCATACCTAATTACCCATATAAACATTGTATACCATGGCTTAAATTTGGTATGACCATTTAGTGCATTGTACACATATCTTGTATGTCTTAATTGAAAGTTAGATTCGTATATGAGGGTATACACTTACAACCAAGTGAACTGACAGGTTCACATTATACATAACTCTATGCATTATTAGTTGGTTTGTCATAATGGGTTGTTATATTGTATAACATCAATGACATAATGCAGCATCATTGGGAGTATTACTGGGTGCATATATATATTTGGAAGATAGTAAGCTAATATGGACCCACTATCACTATCATAATAGATATATAGTATGGCATGCACCTAGGTTTATAACCTACCCCATTTATAAGTCATTTATATACTACATACCAATGTATGATCACTATATCTATACTGTCGATAACCTATGGGTAACATGTTACGCTGGATGTACATGTCAGTAAGTTGGTATATGTACATATGTGGTTATGTACCCATTGATATAGTATGTTATCACATGATAACATGTGCAAGTATCATAATTATGGTATTATTAATGTGCATGTAAAATACTTGGTTATACCATATAGATGGGTACTCAATAACACCCAGATACTTATGATACCTAGGGTGTTAGTACCCATATACCAACCATATATGGGTGATCACTATATAGTACAATAAGTAATGGTATTTGTATCCTAAAAGGATGACATACAGTATACATAATACATCACATATTAGGATAACATTAATTAGTAATCTGAAGATTGTAGGGTACTACATGATTACCTTAAGGTGAATAACATACTATAATAAAGGTTGTTATAAACATATGATGATGAATATGGTGGTACATATGTACTTTATGTCTCCATTACCTTACATTAGGCCTTTGTGTATAATAGAATTCAACTTATAATCCATGTATTACAAGCATAGGTGGATGTAAATGGGATATGATGGGTAAAAACCCCATGGCAACAGATGTATATACACATTGATGGAGAGATACCCTAAAATGTCATACCCCCTATTGTTAAATACTAATGGGCATTAGATATCAACCTGTATTGGTTATAATTATGTCTCTTATGCCATAATTATAACTGCCATAATATAGCCATGGTCTTACCATGTCCTTGGGTCTATGGTACAGTCTGACATAATCCCACCTACAATGGCTAACCAAATATACACATTATACTACATAATTATTTTATGATAACTCTGCATACCAATTGTAGGTATATAATTATGTAAATTACTAACTAATGTCAAGCAGTTTACCTTGATCACTTCATACACATTGTGGGATAGGAATTTTCCTTCCCACAATCTTTATGAGTAACAAAAGATTGTGGGATGTACCATATAGTTAATGCATACTTCTTAATTGTTATTAAGAAGTGTGCATTGAAAGATTACATAATAGGGGGTAAAACAAAAGTCATAAATGAATGACTATGCTTGTGTACTGGATGGAGAGCATAGTCATTCATTACCAATAACAAAAATAATAAGACCATTAACATACGTTCTTGTGCATAGATCAAAATTAAAACAAGACCACCTATTATCTATTTGCAAAGTATCTTAATTATATGTGATATGGGTTATCTATGTACCCCATATTTTATGTGTACCATTATGGATCCAATATGCATTACTTTATATGTAATGTGGCCATCAATATTACATATGGTTGTGCATCTATAACTATTTGAAACGGTATTTGACTTCCACATTGAGTACCACTATGTAATACTATGCATAGTATAGTGCATCCAAAATCTCACAACAATCTTTATAGTTAGTACATTAATCCTCTTATAGTTATAAGTACACCCATATGCTTAAAGGTATTACATACTTAGTTATACATGTATTATAGTGTTGGTAAAAATTACCAACACTAATGTATATAATGTAGTATGGTTTACACCTAGTGCATGGATGTTAGGTGTACTCATTACCTAAATCCCAATGTTGAAATTCATAAAGGCCTTTCCAACTTCACATACACCCTCTATAGTTAGCTAGTTAGGGTACTGTGTGGATGCCAATTACCATAGTGACACACCAATGATGCATACATCTATGATTACACAAACTATAAGTTTGCACATGGTGCGTATATGGGAGTAAGCATAATATACTTCCCATGCATATAACCAACCAATATCTTTTATTATTAATAGGGACATTGTGTGGGTGTATACCAATAATAATAGTATAAAAAGACCATAATGTCACAACTTTACCATGTTACAATGTTGATGGACATTATGGTATACATGGTATTTTGTCATCCTAATACACAAAGGCCTACATGTCAAATAGCCAACTCCAAGTTGGCATAGCACTATAACATATATTGAGTGTATGTTATCTATACTATATTGCATATATATTATAACAGGTTGTATAACATTACATTAGTACTATGAGTGGTAACACACCTATGCTTGAAAGTAAGACAATAATGATTTAGGGTGGCCACCAACTGCCAAACATAAGGTTAAAACTTACATATTAGCTTTGGTGTATAGTTGTCAAAGTTACTATTATATTTATCCACCTATGTGATAGTGGACTAATGTGTAAAGGCTACATTATATACTCTATATCCAATTAAAAATGCTCTCACTATAATCGTTCCTTACATATAAGTTGCAACTAAGTCATGTTGTTATCCTAGATGTTATACATATATTATGTACTATATACATTAGTAACTACATGAGTGGTAAAATTAAGGTATTACCACTATGTACCCCTTCAATCACTTACAACATCCATGGATATATGTACATACCATCATATCCTCACCATAGTGTAGGTTTCTATAGTGTGTCTCCATGCAATTGTAACAACATTTAGTCACTCCATAGTAATGTTTAGTATGGGCTTGACCTAATGTAGTGCACAACCTCAATCTTATCATAGTGTAATTACATATAGAGGCCAGATACAACCTTAATTAACTAATTGCTTGGCATGGCATTTAGGTGTAGGTCAATTAAGACATCCATAATTATATCTTAGCACTAAAACAATGTATAATGCACCTTATATGATTATTATAAGGTGTAAATAACATATGTGCAAAATTTAATAACCATAAATTATCATACATGGCCAAGGTTGTTTACGTATTATACAACATTGTAATGTAGTATAATACGTTAGTGCTAAACTCCTCATTCCACTTGCATGTGGTTTGGTAAAATAGTGTTACTTCATCAATTACAATGTCATGTATCCTTTTGTGAGAGGACATAATATCACATTTATGTACATGCCAGATGGTCATATATGACATGTAGTCTCACGATATGGGCATGGTATCATGCACATACATTACCTGGTATGTAAGGAATACCCACCATCTTCAACGATTAGGGCTCTGAGACCCACATCAATGGGTAATATGTTGGCCATGGAATAAACACTACATAGATGTAAATAGTAGCTTCAATATTGTATTATTAGGATATACTTATGGTACCGTAGGTGTCATAAGTATCTGGGTACACACTATGTAAAGGAGCCCTAATGTATGCATCTGGTAATTAACAGACACACTACGTATAGGAGCCCTAATGTATGCGTACAGTGTACTTATATCCCACCCTGTATACAAGCAATACAAATATGCATGTATCAACCACTTATAACCAATTGTGGTACATGTATATGGTTACTCCCCTATATTACAATTCACACTCTTTGCCTATAGTGAATGGGGTATATCATATAGTCAACACACATGATAGTGTCATAGCATTGGTTATAAAGTATGACACACATTGTATACTAACATCACTTGGTAGTTAGTACTGCCAAATGCTTTGGTTGTACTATCTGACCATAACTCATCATTATGGTGAAAATTTATTTGGATATGTAGCTGGCAATCATTAGATGTACTATGTTAATACAATACATGTGACTGTATTGGTATAGACTATTATAGTCTAGGGCTAACTCAATTACATTTTACTTGTAATTTATAAAAAATGATCGCCAAAGACATATTATAACTTCCGATACCAATTAACATTGCATGATTGTCCACATTATTGGCAATTAAAGACATTATAATACATTCACTCATTGTTGTACAAGCTTGGAGGAGCAAAGGACATTTACCTTCACTGGTTTCATCAGGTTTTGCTAATATGTGTGATTTTGACATGAAGGTAATTGACTATTTAAGGTACACACATCTTATTTGTACCACTAGAATGAATATATATTACCCATTGTACATAATTATATCTATAATCTCTATTACCCTAAATGTAATAGCAAATTACATTTGTACTAAAATAACTAATAATTTGTGCTAAAGATAACTAATGTTAATTTATAAATAGTATTTGTTTAAGAAAACACATTGTTATTTCAGTTCTTGATTGTTATATCTACAATGCCTCTTATTCAATACATTGGAGCTACAAACTTCACCTATTTAAAGCTTTTAAATTCGTGGGTCTATCCATTAATTTGATAAAACAATGCTTTGTACATTTTATTCAGTTCTAATCAATGGTGGGAAGCCCCCTATCCCTGATATGAACCTTGGGACATAGATGACTATATAAAGGCAGTATTTATTTATAATATCAGAATTACCCTTACTGCCAAGACATAATGATGAGTTACTTTTATTAAGTCTCAAGCTAGTTATATGTAGCATATCCATATACCCCTACCAGCATATGGACTGTGCATGTATGGGATGCCATACAAAATAGAGGTACACTCACAAAGCATTGGTTTATCCAATTAACATTAGCGATGTTTGATATGTAATTTTATCCCACTAGGGTAATTCATTATCATTTCCAAGTTCGGTATTATGGTGGAAGAGATAAGACAATCTAGTTATGGCACAGTTAGAAATTATTTTCACTAAAGGCAACTATTCTCAATCTTGATCATTGCATTAATCATTTTGTCAATTAGATATGACTATAAATTTGGTAACAGATGATGGTAATTAACTTGCAGATGATTCACCTAGTTATTGACAGAGTATAACCCATTGTTGTAACTCACTACGTTATAATACCTAACACATTAATGAGACATAATACCACCTAGTTATTGATAGAGTATAACCCATTGTTGTAACTCACTACGTTATAATACCTAACACATTAATGAGACATAATACTTTTATACATATCACCTATGGTTATACTTTTCATCTTGTGCACCTGATAATGCATGGTAACCACTGTTCCCTAAGTATTATTATCTCTTAATAATTCATATCCAATTGGGCATATTGATCAGGTTCATATTTGAAGGTAGCTCCTTTAAACAGTGATTGACAATCATGACAATCAGGGTATAATACCTTACTAACATTAGGCCAGAGCAAGTAATGTTGATATTTGGTTGTGTGACATGCCATACCTAATATATAATAATACACTTATTTGTACGATAACTTGCATATTAGTATGTCTCCTATACTATAATTATATAACAAGTGAGTACAATAAGTTCAATTCCTTAATTAGAGTATTTGGGTATCTTGATACTATTAGAGATTGAACCATCTGCCTAGCTGTGTGGTATGTCAAATAAATGTGAATCAAGTGTGCATGCCATAATGATGGATATGTAAAGGTCCATGTATATGGGAACTATATATTTCCACCATGTTACATTATGAATAACATGGGTTGTGGTATGGTTACCCAACTCATATATTGGACTATGCCTACATCTCTCGCTTAGGTACCCAGCAAATGGGATACATATGTGATCAAAAGATTTGCTTGATCACTCATGCCACTATGTAGGGGCATCAACATGTATATACCTTATCCATATCATAAAAATATATGTATACTGTTATGTACCTATTGTACATTCACATCATATAAGTAGGGTATATGATATTAGTAGCCAGGTCTATGGTACACAACTTGCGTGGTCCTAGTGTCTGTCATATCAATATTCACAGATAAAAATGAGATATTTATGTCCACTTATACCTTGAACACGCACTCCAATGTTCACAATCCAGTGTTAAATGGCCACTGGAAGACCATTTTGGCTACATCCAATTGATACTAGCAAA
The DNA here is from genome assembly GCA_026874005.2 of Erythroxylum coriaceum. Classification (NCBI taxonomy): domain Eukaryota; kingdom Viridiplantae; phylum Streptophyta; class Magnoliopsida; order Malpighiales; family Erythroxylaceae; genus Erythroxylum; species Erythroxylum coriaceum. The sequence goes on along the minus strand of JANQAP020385901.1, from coordinate 5,395 downwards.
TATATTAAGGTATATAAATATATAACTGGATACCCATCACATAGCAGTATGGGATGGTGGAGGAACATGTACCCATTTTCTTAGGATTACCATATGTTACACCTATCACACAATTCTGTACTCATGTCTATACAAACTAATCATATATCCATTTTGGGTCATACCAATATGGTAGCATATATTATGGTTATATGCTACCATACCATAATAATACGTACCCAGGTACTATTTGTATTACCTAAGTTACCATAACACGTTAATAATGTAAAGCACAATGGCATACCCATTAGTTGTACCATGTCTTAGTTTATGGAGAAAGCTAGCACTTATCTCCATGGTATGGGATACAGAATGTCTAGTGTTTTCTATTGTTTGTAGTAGTGTCACTGATAGGCACCCACCCTGTGGTATAATTTTGTAATAAGTTACCATACAACTATAATAGAAAAGAGTTTATAACCCATTCACTACATATCATATTATAGCCATGTTACCATAAAACTATAATAGAAAAGAGGATCCACTATAATATCCACATCTCATATATATAGTGCATATATCATTATGGTAATTGATTGTAATGATACTAGCAAATACATCTTTATAGGCTTCTAGTATCTTACTCCCATATGGCCCACAAATGTATGTAGCATGTGATTTGTTAATAGTTTTTTTGGTATATGTAAACTCTAATGTTATCATAGTTGACTCATATAGTATCTTACAGTATACTATATGGTAACCTATATCAATTATACCAGTATTCCTAATATGATACAATATGACAATGTTATGTTATGACCATTAGTACTCACACTACTGCTCATAAAAGTCACTTATGACATCAATGTACCCCTACAAGTGTATCCTTATTTGTATTCCTAACTATATCATGGCCATATGCCTATTGGTACAGTTATTATCTTGGATACTAACACACATCCTCCATCTATCTTGATATTAAAGGTGTGAACCATAATGATGGCCATGATATGATAGTATGGTACCTATAACAATCCGTGGTATACAGTATATTACATTAGTAAATATGTTTGGCATAGCACATAACCCAATGGGTACTATAACCTTTGGTCTTAGTAACAGTCCCAAAATACCATAGGGCTGAGTAAATATGCATCTTCTACAAATGTGGTTTATGTCATAGGGTATACCTTGATGGTATTTCTCATTAACCTAAACATATATGCCATACATGTACATGCTTGTGACATATGCATCCAATTGGATACCAATAACACATTTATGGTATGTCGTTGCCCGTCAAGATAATATAACTTTTATGATCAAGACAGCCACTATTCAAACCATGTGTGGCTCCAACATAATATCCTCTATGCCAATCCATGATAGATAATTATTCTGATATGGTACATTGAAATCATGTATTATAGTTACATGCACGACCTTAGATGGGTATGCCTACTCTAGATATCTATCACATATAAACCATTACGTCAATGTAGTTAGGTCCATACAGTGTTATAGCCCATAGATGTAATACATATTATTACAATTGGATAACCATATATCAAATTGAGTTATATCAATTTGACTTATATGGTAAGACTACATGTGTCCATATGGGGATACTACCATATAGATATACACAATGGAGGTTTCACATAAATAAATTGTGCACATGTACGGGTTGCACAATTACACTTACACCAACCCAATGAAGGAGTTTATGGACACATGAAACTAATGTGATATGGGTGCCAGTAAAAGGGTACTAGCATGCCTTTCATTGTTTGTAACATCTGATCAATATTAACACTAAGTATGACCCATTCATTATAGATAGCTGATAATATAGGTATGTTACCACCCATTTGCGTATACCACCATATGTATGATACCCTCCATATATATCCATATTACAATATTTAATGGTATACAACCATATAATATTCTATTACCAGAATATTTCACCTCAAATATCAGTAGTGTGCTACATATCCATCCATAATGTGATATGACTATTTATGCTAACACCCAGTCCTGACTGATACATTATATAAATTGTAAGTAGACATGTCAGAGTGTTACATATAATTACATCCTATAGACATCCAACGAAATTATCATTGTTGGATATAAGTGCTAACATGTGGTTGGATCCACTTAGTTATATAGCATATTACTAGATGTATATTTTGGATACCTTATACACATGGATACTAATAATGATGTTAGTACCCATATACTCTAATTATAAGTTATCTGTCATACCATAAGGTTTATCATATTATACACAAGTAATAGTTATATAATGCATAAGCCGTCCTACTATGTATATGGACATACAATGCTAATATTGTATAGAATATTAGCAGATGTTACAAGAGGTATATAATACAGTGGAGTGTATAAGGTTACATATACCTATAACCTTATACACTCTACTGTATTAACTAAAGCATGATAATCGTGGTATTACCTTGCATACATGTAAATGGGTTATCATATTGTACCCATGCGATTGAGTCAGTACCAATGGTTACAATAGTGGTACGGCCATAATTTAAAGGTTCTGATATACAAACCTTACATACTATAAGAATGTATACCCCAATCATAGTCTTATATAGGTATACCTACTATATGTTGGATGTACTATAGTACTCATACCATATGGACATAAGCATACAACCAACCACTAAATGGGGTATTATATTTTATAGTGAGTATTTGGATGATAGTAACATGGTACCTATAATGCATACTATAATGTTATTGGTATACCTATATCATTATATAATTATATGTCTAATTATATAATGATATAGGTATACCCATAACATTATAGTATAATACAAACAAGGTAAGTAATCATGTAGGTCATATCCATGGATACACCCCTCTAATATTGCACCTCCATATGGTTTGATGATATACTATCACTTTATAAATAGTTTCACATACATGTATACATATGGCATACCCATACACAACAGTCTATTACATTATAAGTATACCAATGATATGGTAGCCATTGATGATACATAAATTACCCTTATCAACATACATAAATGTGTTACATACTATACAATATATAACCAAATGGTTACCAGGTATAAATATCAATTATATCACATTATATGAACAAATATGTTTGGTCAAAGATAACTACCATAATTCTATACTCACCATACCATGATACATTATAACAATTAGTCATGGTACATCAATTCTGTACTCATAATTGTAATGGTTATATAATACATTTTATGGGTATAAATTAAGAGATATCACTACACCCATATTAACAATAAATGGAGGTATACCTTTGAGCATATGACATCTAATCCTCTATATTGACAATACAGTTAGTATCTTATAGAGAACTCATGTGGTAGATGTATATACCTTCCACACTCTTAATTAGCAAACAATAAAATCATTACATACCCCAACCAATATGTAACATAGTCATATGATGGGTATGTTCCAAAGATTATGATGGGGTGACTATGTACGGTATATTGACTATCATACGTTGAGGTATATAGTGTGAAATGACTATATGTGATGAACCTACAATATCTAGTGGTAATTGTTTATACACCCATGGATACCCTATATGCAATTAGATGCATATAGTTAGTGGTAATGTACAACCCATGTATTGGATGAGTGCCAAAAATTCCAATGTATGTCAGCCATAGGTACAAGGTATCATAGGCAATACCTTATCCATTGGCTACATGTATGTCATGATGGTACATAATATCCAGGCATGCTAGGTATGAAAATATGTGTACTATTTATGTATATCAGGGACATACCATTAACGTATGTATATATGCGTGGATAACCATGGTACATAAATAGTTTATAGGATGGGCATATACCCACTAATCTATATTTGTATATACACCAAAATTATAATACCAATGTATATATGTTTAGTGGGTATCCTCTACATGTATACATGTAACTACATGTAATTGTAGTAATACCATAAAGGACATGGTATATTATTAGGTACCAGGTATAAAGACAAATAGACCACACTAGTATGGGTATGCTCATGGTACCCTGACATGCTTTATGTCCAATGTAGATATAATACATGCATGGTAATTTATATCCACATACTGTATATAAATTACCATGCATCAGGTCCTATAACAAGTACTTACCTAGTACATTTGGTACTAAATGTAGGTACCAATATATACATTTACCACATATTATAATCCCAATCATATGGTGTTATAGGCACTATGGTATTGTATTACAAGAGTAATACTCATGTGATAACAATGTGTATGGGCAAATATGATGTACCTATGGTTGTTAATGGTGTAGGAATCAATCTATGTTAGTGTAGCATAGATTGTATACAGGTTATCACACCATTCTTAGTTCACATGTATATACTACATGTGTTCTAATCATATAAGATGTGGGAGCCATATATTCCAAACAATGTACAAGGTTGCCAACTAACCATTATACGTACCTAATGATTGATACAAAATTAACATACATGGTCATGACTTTCAACGTATTACAGTAGGGATAAATGTGGTAGTTAATTGTATCAATGTTAAGTACAACCAATACCATATACCGTACTATTGATTGGTATACAGTTGAGCATCAATGCTTACATAGCAACCATATTATGGGTCATAACATTCTAGCATATGATACAGTGTGCCTATGACATGCCTTATCTCCTATTTATGACCCACATGTAACCCTGTACATGTGTAACTATGGGAGCACCAACATATCCATAGTGGATACCATTTACGATCATTCATTAAATATATGTACATACAATAGCCAGATCAATGTCATTGACATCCACTGGGTCATAAATGGGATGACCGATATCCAACCTGCACTATGATCCATGTTACACCTATATCCATGGAGGGTGTACTAGCCTTAATCATATGTCACATAGGCCACTTGGCTCAATATGTTATCCAAACTAGTAAATATATTATGTGGTATAATATGGTAATTTTATCAGTCATGGATGTAATGTCATAAGGACTTGATCCCATGTATATGGGTGTACACTACATGTTCCACATGTGGGCCATATCAGGCATAGATGTGTTACCACCTGGTGTCCTTAATTACAAGATGCAACTCAAAGGTAGGTATGGGCACATGGTTGGATGGGACCACTTGTGATAACATACTATATCCATGGGTACATAACCACATATGTACATATACCATTATAGCCAGTTAGTAGTATAGAATCTCGTAATTATATAGACACATGTACATTTGCTAGCACATAGCCATACTCAATAATATAACTCATCTCGGTCAAAATATTCACAAATTAAGATAAACATTTGGGACCTACAGACATTTATTGGGTACAAAATTCCTTGGTTATCAC
>JANQAP020385693.1:0-16628 GCA_026874005.2 Erythroxylum coriaceum | reverse complement strand
TTCACCGAGTGTTATATGTGTTGGAGTAGGGATTATTGCCGCCTCCACGTCCAAATTGGGCTCCCATGTAATGAACTTGCTTCGAGTTATCTTTTCTCATCAAAAAGCAGTCCACTATATCATGATCAAATTGGCCACATAGCTCGCATTTCAATTGCGTGACTTTTACCGTAACTGAGGATGACGCCTTCATATTACTGAGTTGTTGCGTCAAGTTGTCGATCTTAGCTTGCATTTCTGTCATCTGATTGATAGCGACAACTCTCTTCTGCTCCCTAAAGTTAGTAGGTTGCCTACTATGTTCACTAGCCCATAAGCAGTTATTGCTGGCCATCTCCTTTATTAATTCCTCTGTTTCATCGACTGTCTTTCACATTAAAGATTCTTCTGACGCCACATCGATGGTTCCTCTAGTCTGTGGGTTTACTTCGTTATAAAATGTCTGTAGTAAGAACTCCTTGGGTAGATTGTGGTGTGGGCATCTCCTCTGCAAATCCTTATAATGCTCCCATGCTTCACAAATGGACTCCCCATTACCTTATTGGAAATATGTAATTTCCTTAATAATTTTGGTGGTATTTGTTAGTGGGAAATATTTATCTAAGAAGGCATGTACTAATTGCTCCCACATTGTAAAGTTAGCGGGGCTTAGTGAATGATACCAAGCCTTCGCTGTATCCCTAAACGTAAAGGGAAACAACCTAATTCTCACTGCGCCTTCTCTCTAGTGATACTGAAAAGTATCACAGATCTCGAGAAAACTCATAATGTTAGAATTCGAGTCTTCATTTGTAAGTCTATAGAATTAGACATTCTGTTGAAGCATGTTCAAGAGGGCTGGCTTGATTTCAAAAGAAACCGCTTGAACAGGCGGTCTAGCCATTCGTAGGATTGAACCCTGGCCTCACAAAATCCATGAGGGTCCTCTGTTATTGCCTACAAGGGTTGACTTCTTGACCCATGTTTCTTTGGAATTCCTCGACCATTTGTGCTTTCTCGAACTCGTCTTCTTCTTCTCACCTAGCTTTCCTAAGGGTTTGTTCTAAACGTTTTATGTCTAAATCCAAAGTCTCAATTTCGTGACTCGAACCCCTCGTGACTCTTGTGTTTATGCAAGAGCACGATTTCTACGTAGAACTATGAAAAACAAAAACAAAAATTAAAAGCTATCCTAACGCCTTAAACTATAGAACTAAGTTGCCTTCCCCGGCAACAGCGCCAAAAACTTGTTCGCTCAAGGTTATACGCTCTAAGTTTTACTAATTTTTAACCTTGGTAGTTTCTGCAAGTGCACGGGTTGTTCGCGTAGTATCTAAGGTGTCGATTCCACGAGGAAGGGAACTAGTCCTAAAAATCTAAAGGCAGTTAAGCTCGTAAAACTTAATTAAACAACTACTGCGGAAATTAAAATTAATCAAGAATCAAATATGAGAATTTAAATCACCAAAAGAACAAACAGAAGCAACTCACACAAATAATCCGAAATTCAACCTAGAAGTGGCTAATTAAGAGAAAGGGGGAATTTATTCGAAATTAAAAAAAATCTATCCAATTATGAAATTTTCGATTTAACGGGCTTAGACAGTCCTAGGGTGAATTACTTTCTCTCAAGTTATAATTCTTAACCTAATTAATATTCCCTAATTCAAATTGTAGAAATTGTGATCTCTCGATTGTAATTTGTCCAAAACCTAAATTAGTTATAACGCTATCTATTAACCTACCGGGAACTTGTGCTCGATCTCTCGTTACACGAGTCTACCAGTTTGATTTAATTCTTTACCTATCGATTTACCTAACTCTCGTTAACCTAAATTGATAATTTTCACCTACTCACCCTCTCAGTTTATTGCCTAGTTATGAAGAATCGAATTAAATCACAATAAATCGAAATAAAATACAATCAAATCAATCTTATTAATCTCAAGAATAAATAAACCCGAAGGTGAGTTTAGACAAAAGCATCAACATTCAACGACAAATATCTCTAATCAATCTTAAGACTCCATATATAAATGAAATCGAAATAACAACTAGAATATAATTTCGGAATGGATCTTGGAGTCGCGATTGCGGGAAACCACCTATTCCGAGAAGTACATCGTGTCAAGCATGTCTCTGTGTGTCTCTTCCTTCGTTTCCTTCCTCAATCAATTGATCTCTAACTAGGTTTTCCCTCATATTTTCAGCAGAGTCTCTCTCTTTTACAGCTCTTAGCTCTCTAAATCTCCCTCAGTGGCTGCTAGGTATTGTTTTATTTATTCTGTAGCAGCCCTAGGTCAAACTTGGGGTCGAAATGGTCTAAAAAATAACCCCAAATTTGAGTTTTTCTATTAGCCTGATGCAGGGCACAATCGTGGCCTGTTGTTTAACCTTTCTGTCACGATCGTGACCTGGTTGTACACGATCGTGGCCTAACTTGACACTCTCTGTCATGATCATAGCCCATGATGCACGATCGTGGCCTGGCTGCTGCTGGCTCCTCCTCTTCTGTCATGATCGTGGCCCTTTTGCACGATCATGGCCTACGTCTTTTAGCTCAAAACTCTTCAAATCTTCACCATTCTTCTCTATTTACCCTGCAACACTAGCACACACATCGAGGTACCTAAAAAATATACAATTTAAGCTCAAAGATTCAGACTAACCCAATAAAACACTTAAATACAAAAACTAATCTAATTAAACCCTAAATGCCTGCTTAACACTCAATTTAACACAAAATGCATAACAAATTAAACCCTAAAATGTCATACAAAACACTACTATAAAAAAGGAACATGCTCAACATTTTAGAATTATGCTCCAGACTTTGTGAGAGAAGCAATTATTTGCCAAATTGAGCAAATGTGATTTTTGACTAAGGGAAGTTTCCTTCCTAGGGCATATCATCTCTTCAGAAGGTATCATGGTGGATCCAAATAAAATTGAGGCAACTGTCAATTAGAAGCTGCTTTAGAATGTGATAGAAGTGAGAAGTTTTCTTGGCTTACCTGGTTATTATCAGCACTTTGTCAAAGGATTCTCAATAATTGCTTTTCCAATCACAAAGTTCCTTCGAAAAGGTACAAAGTTTGAATGGAATGATAGATGCCAAGATATTTTTAAGTAGTTAAAGAAAATGCTCATTAAAGCTCTAGTGCTAACACAACTAACTCCAGGAAAAAAGTATGTAATGTACAATGATGCTTCTAGGAATGATCTAGGTTATGTACTAATGCAAGATGGGAAAATGGTGGCTTATGCCTCGAGACAGTTAAAGCCATATAAACAGAACTACCCTACATATGATTTAGAATTGGTAGCGGTGGTGTTTGCCTTGAAAATCTAATGACACTACTTATATGGGGAAGGATGTGGGATATACATTAACCACTAGAGTCTCAAGTACCTACTCACACAAAAGAAGCTCAATTTGAGGCAACTTTTTTGGCTAGAATTTTTTAAAGACTATGATTGCATAGGTAACTACCACCCAGAGAAAGCTAATATGGTAGCAGATACTTTAAGTGGGAAGTTTATGTCAGCTCTATCATTACAGTATAGTAGATGGACATTTATACTAGGTAGAGCTATGATAGCCTAGTTAAAAGCGCTTCCTGACTTAAGACAGATGATAATATATGCACAAAAAGATGATGCCAAGTTGCAACAAATTGTACAAATGGTATAAGAAGGGAAATAAACTGATTTTATAGTGAAAGATGACGAAAGTCTGTACTTCAAAAGTGGACTATGTGTACCGACAGTAAATTACTTGAAGAACAAGTTATTACATAAAGCTTATAATATTATGTTTACCATGTATCCTGGGGGTAACAAGATGTATTAGGACTTGAAAAAACATTATTGGTGGTCAGGAATGAAGTATGATGTAGTAGACTATGTGTCTAAGTGTTTGACTTGTCTACAGGTGAAAGTTGAACATCAAGTCCCATCTAGCTTAGTGAATCCCATTCTAATTCCACGGTGGAAATGGGATAATATCACCATGGACTTTGTAACAAGTCTACCCCTCACGCAGAGAAAACATGATGCAGTATAGGTTATAGTGCACATACTCACCAAATTAGCTCACTTTATGCTAGTCCAACCTGATTATTATATGGATCAGTTAGCTGAGTTGTATATGAATAAGATGTTTCGGCTACATGGAGTGCCATTGTTAATTGTTTCTAACTGAGATCCATGATTTACATTAAGATTTTGGAAAAGTCTACAAGCAGCTTTGGGTACTCAACTGAGCTTTAACACAACCTTTCACCCACAAACAAATGGGCAATCATATAGGTGTTGGAAGACATGCTTAGAGCATATGTTATGGAATTTCCAGGTAGTTAGGATAGGTACATTCCTTTGATGGAATTTGCCTAGAACAACAGTTATCAGTCCAACATAGGCATCAGACCATATGAAGCATTATATGGGAGAAAATGTAGAACTCCAATTTATTGGAAAAAATTGGCTGAGAATATGATGATTAGGTCTGACATAGTTAAAGACACAGAAGAGAAAGTGAGGGCTGTTCAACAAAGATTGAAGGCCAAAAGTGATAGATAGAAATTATATGTTGACTTCAAGAGGAAAGATATTGAATATGCAATAGGTGATAAAGATTTCTTGAAAGTTTTACCCTAAAGAAAGGTGTTAAGATTCAAGAAAAAGAGAAAACTTAGTCTGAGATTTATAGGTTCATATGAAATCTTCCTATAAAACTATCCAAGTTACCAATGTAATCCATATCTCAATGCTATGGAGGAATCGATCGGATGATTCATATGTGTTACCAGTATAAGAAATAAAGGTTTAACCAGACTTCTCATAAGATGAACAGCTGAAGGAAATCTTGGCTATTGAACTGAGACTACTAAGGAATAAACAAATTCCTTTTGTAAAGGTGTTTTGGCAACATCATGGTATTGAAGAGGCAACTTGGGAACTCGAATCGATGATGAGAACTTAGTACCGGCAACTATTCAATACATGTACAAATTTCGAGGACAAATTCTTTTGAAGGAGGAGAGAAATGTAAGGCCCCGACATATACTCTAAAAGTATTACAATATGTTTAGGCTGTATTAAGAAGTGAACATAACGAATTAAGTGCATCTAAGTATGGTAAGGGACATAATGGTAATTAATTTAAAAGACAGGGGTAAATTGGTTATTTCTTCATTTAGGCATGGACATGAATAATTATATGTGAGTTATGTACTAGAATGAAATCAATTGATGAATTTATATGCCAACGTGGGAATTAAAGGAAGAAGAAGGACCAAATGTGCAATTTTGTCAAAAATCAACATATGGACCAATGGGATTGAAATATGTGTGTAAGACTAGAAACTTCTTAAAGTGAGTGGGAAGAGGGACATGTATGGAGTTTTTTAACTCCATAATTTTCTCTTCTCACCTCCTTTCCATTTCATCTCCTTAATCACCTCATTTTGCATAAGGAAACAAGCCAATCCTAGGTGAAAATCAAGGTAAAAGTTTGTGGTTTTTCTTCTCATCTTTATCTTTCTTGCTTTGCTCATGAAAAATTGGAATTATAAGGTTGGATATGAGATTGAGATATGCATTTGTAGTGTCCTAGCTGGTGAATCAAGCAAAGCCAAAGGAGAAGAGAAGGAAGAGTACTAAAAAAAGAGCTAATTGGAAAATTTTAAGGTTTGGGACTACACTTAGTCTAATTTCTCTTTGTGTGTACGTTTGAATGGATCCAAAGATTCATTTGGATGTGGAATGGTTGCTGGGATGATGCTTTCATGTTATTTTGGTGTTATCTTGCATAGAATTGGTTGAATATGACAAAAGAGTATCGTGTAGTGGAATTCTATCTAGGGTTTGTTGAACTAATCATATTGATTGAGTCATAACTCAACCTATAAACCTCTAAATTGTGTGATTTTAGTTGCATATGAAAACTAAGACATATAAATAGAAATCGCTAGAAGCAACTCTGACTAGTTCTAACTTTATGACATCAGAAATTGAGATGAAAAATGGTGACCTAATGATGCCCCTATTTTGGAGCAGCTTGTGATGTTTGGTCTTATCTCATAACTTAGAAGTCCAAAATGCCTGATCTTTGGTGATATAGAAACTAGAGACATAGGAAAATAAATATTTAAAAGATCTCAGAGCCTATATTGAATTTTTTTAATGTGAAAATGTCAAAACAGGTGGAGGCTGTCGTGTGATTTGCTTCTGGATTGATTTGTTTGTCTATTTTTAGACATGACATATTATGATACGAATCATTTGTCATTTGCAAACATTTGACTCAACTCATTCTTCATTAGAAAAAAAACACTAAAGTGATAATGAATTAGTTGCAAACTTGGTTATAGTAGGACGACCCGAATTTCTTGTAACACCTTACTCTCATAGTGTATATTCCCGCACATACCGTTGGTATTCGAGAACATACTCTACAAGGGTGGCATGCTAGGACAGTCAGTCAATCATACTCATTAAAAATTATTTTCACACATCACACACATATTTCAAAAAACCAATAATCAACAATGGCCCATTTTACTCATAAACATTTCCAATCACCAGTGTTACAATCAATATGCATATCATTAGAATTTTAGTAATTATTTTGGGCCAATTACAAGTACAAAATACTTTAAGCCAAAATGTCATTTCATTTCCGAATCATTCACAGTTACATTGTATAGTACTTATGAATACACACTAATATAAAAATAATGAAATACATATGTAGACTCGAACTGATCCCGACCTCTATCTTTTATTTGAATGCAGTGGCTAGACTCCAATTTGTTTGATTGGAGATCTCCTCTGAGCCTAAGAGACAACGTTACAATTTTGGTGAGTTTTGCAAACTTAGTAAGTGGACCATCCTCGATGGCTCACTCAAATCACATAACACATCAATTCATACTTCAAGTTCACATACACTTCATGTCATCATATAATGCAAATCATTTCACTAATAATCATATGGCATCGTATAACACTCTGATCACCTATTCCAAATTTCACATTTAGAGCAGTCAAACAGTTCATTTCGATCATTTAAAACATACATATCAACTATATATATGCAATGCTCATGAGACTCACTTCCAATTGTTATTATTGTGACCAAGTGCCTGTAACTGTCCCGTATCCATTGTGGATACCGGGCTCATTAATAATTGTCCCGTATCTGTTGGGGATAAAGGGCTCATTATACATAGTGAGCCTTTAGCTCTTAATCACTTTCTAAGCTTTAAGCTCTTTTTCGGTGGCTACTCTAATCACAACAACCTTTATCTGTTCATGCATTCATGTAGTGGATTGCATCATATTCACATAGATTCAATCATTCATTTGTGTTCCAATTACACCTTCACATTCACATTTTTCATTGGATTAATGTCCGACATTCAATAATAATGTTAAAAATCACTTATTCTGTCAAATTCACATATAATGAGCACTTCCAATGATTTTCATGCATCAAACACCTCAGACATTCAATGACCGGAATCAACACATTCACATCACATAATAATTCATTACAAAAATTTAAACAAAACAATCATTTAAAGTAAGACCATCTCGTTCGACTCACTGTATGCTCCAGATTAGCATTTGCTTCTATGTTCCGGAAACATCTGGGCACTGACATTCAGTCATGTGTGTCAACTTCATGCAATACACAATGTACACACATTACTAATTGTACAATCACATGAACATTCAATTATACACATATGTATATGTGTAATGTATAATGCATGCTCAATTTGACTATTCTAGGTATGTTTCTTTAATCACATCCTTTGATCATTAACATCAGTTATGTATGTCAAGCTTACACTTAAGTTCATAGCTCAAAGAACTTAGTTATTCTAATATCACCAATCATATATCTATCACATACATGCTCTCTAATCTTTTTTTTTTCTAGTATTATATGATCACATAATATCCAATTTCTCATTCGACTTTACTTAATACACATTTCTCAACATCTTTGAATCACATTTGCTATGTAAGATCACTTTCATTTTATAACATTTCCAATTTTCCAGATTTGAATGCTTGATGTATATCCATCCATTCTTAAGTTATATCCTCTATCTTCACTCTAAACATATCACTCATCTAATCTTTTATTTCCTCATCAAGCTAAGTACATTTCAAGCTCCATTCAAGCCTAAATGCATAATAGGAAAGCATTGATAAATCAATAATTTATGTATATGATTCTGGGACAAGTGGCATAACTTTCTCTATGGATGTCAGATTAAAGTCATTCAAGTATGTTTTTGAAGACGACCTCGAGTTCTACAAATTTCATGAAGACTCAGAGGAAAGATTTTTCCATCTAAAGGGTCAAAATTGCACATTTATGTAGATGTCTAGTGTATATCTGCCCAATGGACATGTGTCCCTCCAAACAAACATGAACGGAGCTGGGAAGCTGGAAAACCTGAGAACGTCCACCCAGCGGACATGAAGTCTACCTGACGGACATGTAAGAAGCATATCCCACTTAACAACCATTCCCACGATTTCCACATATATACTAACATCATTTTACACCGAATTCTTCAATATTCACATTCATTTATGCAACTTCATTACATTCTAATTAAACTACCATATTAGTTGCATTAAAATCCACAAAACTCTACTCATTTGATTCATCAATCATATATATAATAAGACAAATCACCATCATTTTCTGGTTTATTAAATCCTTAATCCTTCCCCTTCCAAGAGTATTATTAAGCACATCCCTTAAACCTAAGTTTTTCCTCTTCATTTTCTCTTCATTCTTACCTCCATTTCAGCTCAATATCGATCATACTCTATGATTGATTATAGACACCAAAATAGAACATTTATACATATACATTCATCAACAATTTTCTGCACATATGTTTTACTCCATTATCACCTTCATTCCATTTCTAAACTATCACCTTAATTCATCTCATTTCAAGACACCATAATACTCTTTTTCATTAGATTCAAACTCATTTTAACTTATCTTTATAACACCCAAAGCAATCGACATTAATACAAAAAAACGGAGCATAAAACCATCCATTCATCTATTCAATTTTTTGTACTTTTTCTACACCATTATAGGGATCATTCTATCTCAAATCATAACTACACCATCTTATGAATCATTAATCATCATATATATATACAAACGCAAGACATTTACATATCCATTTCTTAATTCACGTTATAGCATATGATCAACTCCATTTAACTCATCAATCTATGACTAACCATCATCATATGTGATTCATTTAACAAATCATAAAAAACAATATGCTACTTACTTGTTTTAGCTTCAAGATCTTCAAATCACACTTAACCCTTGCTTCCAAGCATTAATCGATCATCATCATAGAGGTGGTAGGGTTAGGTCTTTTAGTGACAAATGAAGAAGACAACAAGATGGAAGTAACAAGAAAAAAGGTGAGAGCAAGTTTCAAGGTTGTGAGGTGAGATGGGTATCGTGAATGGAGAAGAAGAAGAGTGAAGAAGATGAAGAAAAGAAGCATGTGTCGTGAAACAAAAACGAAAGACAATAAAAAAGTTAGTCTTTCATATGTAAAAATAGTGTAGGATGAGTGGTCAGTGGTAGTGACACTTGTCATTGCCATTTGTAGCCTTCTAATGGTTTCATTTGGACCTCCTACATCACCAATTATCATTTATTAGCTAGAATTCAAGACATAATAATTGTAATCCACATCATAATCATATTAAAATCATTTATACCCGGAAAATGTCAAATAAGTGCATGAACAGTCATTGTAATGTGTGTGAAAATTCAAATTCACGTGTGTGTATGCTAATATTATGCATGAGTATGAAATGCATTTTTCTAATCTCTAATTGCTATTTCTCATTCATAGAAATCTAGGGTTCTAACCTTTAGTTTGGAAATGGGATGTTACAATTCTCGCCCTTAATAAATTTCATCCTCGAAATTCTTATCTGATTGATCATATTGATAAGGGTTTTGTTTCATCATATCTCCTTTGTTTCCCATGTAACTTCTTCACTCGAATGGTTCCTTTCAAGGGACAACAATCGATGGAATCGCTCGATTTGTCAGTCGTTTATTCAGATACTACACTATCTTAACTAGTTCCTCAATATATCTCAGATTACTTACAAATTTCATTTCCTGTATCGATAACACCTATGTCGGATCATCTTAATATTTCTTAAACATGCTCACATATATCACATTGTGAATCCGACACATCCTTGTTGGTAATACTAACTCAAAAATTAATGGTCCTCTTTTCTCAATAACTACATGTGGACCAATACATTTCGGGCTTAATTTACCCTTTTTAACGAACTTTAACAAACCTCGCTAAGGCGGTACTTTCAGAAACACTTTATTTATCTCTTGATATTCCATATTTTTGGTGTTGTTCCATCTAACTCGTTTGTCTTTCTTGAGTCGCTTAAATTCTATTACAAATCAATTTCACTTGTCAACAGTATCTTGAATCAATTTTGAGCCTTTAAGAATCTTTATGCCCTCTTCATCACAATATAAAGGTGAATGACACTTTCTATTATATAACGCCTCACACAATATCATACTGAGATAATGATTGTCATAATCAATTTCAATCAGAACTGTATTTTGATCACTTGTTCTTAAGAACTCTAAAATATAAACTCTAATCATATCTCCCATAGTTAAGACTGTTGGTAAATTAAACATTTAATCATGCATTCAACCATTTGCTTCTTCATCCTTGGCCGCTAAACATTGTTTCAGCGTATTACTACTAGGATGTATAGCATAAGCTACTATGTGTGCTTCATCCATAGTCTCTTTTCTCAAATTATCTATATCGGATACACATAATCTTTATTTCTATCACAAAGTCTCATTTTCCAATTCAAACTCAATATTCATATTCATTTTCAGTTTCTCAATAAGATTCACAAATTTTGAATCCTCCTTTTGAGCTTTGCTAATTCTTTCATATGAAACTGATTTTAAATTTAATGTAGCTCCTAATACTTCATTTTGCCCCAAATTCAACTCAACATTCTCTGCTCTTCATTGTACTGGGTTTGGTAACCTTAATATCTTAATTGTGTTACACTACTATTGGATTGTCTGCTTAATACATCAGCTATAACACTAGCTTTACCAGGATAATGCTTATTTACATAATCATAATCTTCAAGTAACTTTATCCATTGTCTCAGTCTCGTATTCAATTCTTTCAAACTCAATAATTACCTCAAACTTTAATGATCTGTATATTTATATATATCCAAAATGTTTCATGTATCAAATAATCAACTCATGACACTTTAATTGTCCCAATGCATACAAAATCACTTTATTATGCGGCATTGGATTACGTCTTAATCTCTGGTGTAAAACATCATTATATACTACAAAATCTCCAAATCCAAATGATATAATTACATCAGTGTTATTAATTACCCAAAATTCCCTTTTACATTCATTAGTCCATCTGAATAACACATTTTTCCTCAGAAGTCTTATCAAAGAGCAAGATCAGTAAAAACCCCTCGACAACCTCTAGTAGTATCCAATATCTAGCTAATTCTAGAAAACTACGGATCTCATATATATATATTCCTTAGAGTTTCTCACTTCTTCATTACTTCTATTATCTTTGGGTTTCCCAATATGCCATGTTCAGGTACTATATGACCCAACATATTACTTGATCAAGCTACAATTCACTCTTATTGAATTTGGCATATAATTGTTTCTCCTTCATGATATGTAAGATTTACCTCAAGTATTCAAAATATTCCTTTCAACTTTTTGAATATACTCAATTATCATCTTATGATCACAGTCACTAATTAATCCAAACAAAGTTGGAACAATTTATTGTTTAATATTATAATATTTCCGGGGGCATTTGTTAACTCAAACAGATATTTCCAAAAAACTTAATTTGCCCATAACTAGTTCTCGAAATTCTTAAGTAACTAGTTCCTCAGATGGGGTAAAATTATCTCATGTTGTTCTCAATCTCCCAATTGACTTCTTTCTTCAATTGATTTTCTCCATTCATTTGATTTCTCCTGATTTCTTGTCGACTTATTCTTATGTATAACTACTTGTACTAGTTTCTTCACAAATTTCAATTTCTTTGTAACTTTTAATTTTCTGAACATCGCCAAATCTAACTTGTATCTTCTGAATATACAAATATGGAGCACATTGTGGACCTAAATTCCTTTAGCAATATCAATAATATCATCCCAATTTCCTGAACCTAATAATATAAATGGGTTTCCTTTCATCAACAAGATACATTTGCTCTCTCTCTATAGGTATTATTTTCAGTTTCTTATGCCTTAGTCTCAGTTAGAAATGGCACTCCAATATTCACTTTTGATTCATTCAATATTCATTCATTCTTAGAAGTAATCCATCTGATCTACTTGACCTAATTCGGTGAAAATCTTCTTCGAAAGAAGATTTCTTGTTACTATCATCTATGTTGTTCATGCAATCCTTATTAATCAACTATTTTCATCATTGCTTATTAACCACTTTACCTCAATAAGACCAATTTCTATCATTTCTTACAAGAACATAACATTCTACTTATTGAAACTCGATGAAATAGTAGGCATGTTTATTGTCTCATACGCTTAAGTATGTATCATCAAGGTCATCCCATCTTATCCAGAGATGTTGACAAGTTACCAATTAATATCTTATACTAATGATACCTTATTCTCAATTTATTCTAGACAACATCTCTCCCTTTGTGCCTGCCTATGATCATGGTGGACCTTCTCACGATGGTGACAGAACAAAATAATCTTGGCCATGATTATAGGGACTATGCCACAATCGTGCCCTACTTCTTTTTCCTTCCTTTTTCCACGAATTCATCATACGTAGCAACATCATCTACACTTTCAATCTATCCTCAATTAATCACTATAAATGATTTCATGCGCCACTCTGATTCATCTCATAAGTTTAACTATGGGGACTAAGACTTAAGAGCACTCAATAGGTCATAGATCACTTTCTATACCATCTCTAAGAATACAATACATAGGTACTTAATAATATCATTTGTCAAGGTAATCACATTATCTAGCTTGCACTTACAACAACAAATCAACTTAGCCTTAAGAACTTCTACATATGTCGTTATCATTTATCTCATCTTCCAATTATCATTTATTCATCTTACATACATACGTTCTCAATTAATTCAAAATTATAGACGCATAACCATCATGAAGTTCTGATCTCATATCCATTGACATATTCTTATCTTAAATGATAACTCTTATCATATTAATTAAACAACCATTTCAATTTCCAAGTTCATCCTCTCAAAGTCATAATAAATTTTGTTTGCTATCAACTTTACTTGTACACTTTAAATCTTGTCATTAATACTTATATCTCTACTTTTCTTCAAGCAATCCGCGACAAGGTATTCACATCTATATCACATTCAAGGATACATCACCATAGTACAATATTGATATCATATTCAATAATACATCCACCAATACAAATGCATTGAATCTTTATCTGTCATATTGAACCATATACTATTTATCATTTCTAAATATCCATAAACTTTCATTTTCTCACATTCTGCCTGATCATCATTCTTCTCACTATTTCTATCAGCTCAAACTCTTAAAAAATGCTCATGTGTGTGACTCATGTAATTGTGACTCAGACTAGGGATCTGTTACTACTGTCTACTATGACATGTCAAAAATGCATGTAACTTGACATATATTTCGAAAAATGCCCATGTAAGATACTAAGTCTAGGCTCTGATACCAACTCTATAGCACCCTACTCTTATAGTGTATATTCCCGTATATACCGTCAGTATTTGAGAACATACTCTACGAGGGTGGCATACTAAGACAGTCAGTCAATTATACTCATTAAAAAAAATTTCACGCACCACATGTATATTTCAAAAAAACAATAATCAATAATGGCCCATTTTACTCATAAACATTTCCAATCACCATTGTTACAATCAATATACATATCATTAAAATTTCAGTAATTATTTGGGCCCATTACAAGTACAAAATACTTTCAATCAAAATGTCATATCATTTATGAATCATTCACATTTACATTGTACAGTACTTATGAATGCACACTTTAATATAAAAATAATGAAACAAATATGTAGACTCGAACTGATCCCAACCTCTATCTTTTATTCGAATGCAGTGGCTAGACTCCAATTTATCTAACTGGAGATCTTCTTTGAGCCTAAAAGACAACATTGCAATTTTGGTGAGTTTTACGAACTCAGTGAGTGGACCATCCTCGATGGCTCACTCAAATCACACAATACATTAGTTCATACTTCAAGTTCACATACACTTCAAGTCATCATAGAATGCACATCATTTCACTAATAATCATATAGCATCATATAACACTTTGATCACTTATTCCACATTTCACATTCAGAGCAGTCAAACAGTTCATTTCGATCATTTAAAACATATATATCAATTATATATATGCAATGCTTATAAGACTCACTTTTAATTGTTATCATTATAATCGAGTGCCTGTAACTGTCCCGTATCTATTATGGATACTTAGCCCATTAATAACTGTTCCTTATCCCTCGCAGATACAGGACTCATTATACATAGTGAGCCTTTGGCCCTTAATCACTTTCTGAGCTTTAAGCTCTTTTTCGGTGGCTACTCTGGTCACAACAGTCTTTATTTATTCATGTATTCATGTAGTGGAATGCATCACATTCACATGGATTCAATCAATCATTTATGTTTAATTTACACCTTCACATTCACAATTTTCGTCGGATTAATGTCCAGCATTCAATAATAATGTTGAGAATTACTTATTCTGTCAAATTCACATACAATGAGCACTTCCAATGATTTTCATACATCAAACGCCTCGGACATTCAATGTTCGGAATCAACACTTTCACATCATATAATAATTCATTACAGAAATGTAAACAGAACAATCATTTAAAGTAAGACCATCTTAGTCGACTCACAGTACGCTCTGGATTAGCATTTGCTTCTATGTTTCGGAAACGTCTGGGCATGACATTCAGTCTTGTGTATCAACTTCATGCAATACACAATGTACACACATTACTAATTGTACAATCATATGAACATTCAATTATACACATACGTATATGTGTAATGTATAATGCATGCTCAATTTGACTATTCAGGGTATGTTTCTTTAATCACATCACTTGATCTTTAACAACATCATTTATGTATGTCAAGCTTACATTTAAGTTCATAGCTTAAAGAACTTAGTTATTCTAATATCACCAATCATATATCTATCACATACATGCTCTCTAATCTTTTTTTTCCTGGTATTATATGATCACATAATATTTAATTTCTCATTCACCTTTACTTAATACACATTTCTTAACTTCTTTGAATCACATTTGCCATATAAGATAACTTTCATTTCTATAACATTTCCAATTTTCCATATTTGAATGCTTGATGTATATCCATCCATTCTTAAGTTATATCCTCTATAATTACTCTAAACATATCACTCATTTCTCTTATTTTCTCATCAAATTAAGTACATTTCAAGCTCCATTCAAGCCTAAATGCATCATAGGAAAGCACTTATAAGTCAATAATATGTATATATAATTTTGGGACAAGAGGCATAACTTTCGTTGTGGATGTCAGATTAAAGTGATTCAAGTACGCTTTCGAATAAGACCCCGAGTTCTACAACTTTTATGAAGACTCCAAGGAGAGATTATTTTATCTAAAGGGTCAAAATTGCACATTTATGTAGATGTCCAATATATGTCCGCCCAGTAGACATGTGTCCCTCCAAACCGACATGAACGGAGCTGGGAAGCTAGAAAACGTAAGAATGTCCATCCAGCAGACATGAAGTGTACCCAACTGACATATAAGAAGCATATCCCACTTCAAAACCGTTCCCACGATTTCCACATATATACTAACATCATTTTATACCAAATTCTCCATTATTCACATTCATTCATGCAACTTCATTACATTCTAATTCAACTACCATATTAGTTGCATTAAAATCCACAAAACTCTACTAATTTGATTCATCAATCATATATATAATAAGATATATCACCATCATTTTCTAGTTTATTAAATCCTTAATCCTTCCCCTTCCAAGAGTATTATTAAACACATCTCATAAACCTAAGTTTGTCCTCTTCATTCTTACGTCCATTTCAGTTCAATATCAATCACAACAAATCATTCTTAATGATTGATTATAGACACTAAAACAGAACATTTATATATATACATTCATCATCAATTTTTTGTACATATGTTTTACTCCATTATCACCTTCATTCCATTTCTAAACTTTATCTCATTTCAAGACACCATAGTACCCTTTTTCATTAGATTCAAACTCATTTTAACTCATCTTTATAATAGCCAAAACAATCCACTTTAATACAAAGAAAATAGAGCATTAAAACATCCATTCATCTATTCAATTTTTTGCATTTTTTCTACACCATTATTGGGATCATTCTGTCTCAATTCATCACTAAACCATCTTATGAATCATTAAT
>JANQAP020385286.1:0-16633 GCA_026874005.2 Erythroxylum coriaceum | reverse complement strand
CCCTTCCTTATAACTTAGGTTCTTTTAACCTTAAGTCCTCTTCCAAAAATACCCTTATGTACCTTACAACATCCACACTTTAATTCCATCAATCCATGAATTAAATCCTCCTAAACTTGACATAACAGTTAACTGCAATAACAAAAATCTAACAATACCAAAATTCATTCAAATCATGTTTACTAAAATAAAAATAAAAAAAATCAAGGCCCAACAGTTATTCACAGTTTGTGCTTAACTATCGGATGAACCAAATATTCACAACGATTCCTGAGCTGATTAATCTGTTCAAAACAACTGAGCAAACTGTTAAGAAAGAGAGTAAGGATGTGATGCGAGAACCAGAAGCAGAAGAAGAAGTCCAAAAAGCTAGTGGGAGGTGTAGCCAAGAAGAAGGAGAAGGAGACAACACCGAAGGGGATATGCTTCTATTGTAACAAGGAAGGACATTGAAAGAGGAACTGCAATGCCTATTTGGAGTCGCTGAAGTAGAAGAAGGCATTAGTTACCCCACCATCTACTTTAGGTATATTATTTGTCATGAAGGTTAACACTATTTCTGACCATAACATTTGGGTATTTGATACCGAAGTGGCTCATATATATGTGTTGATATGTAGGGTCTCAGGGATAGTAAACTGCTCAAGAAGGAAGAGATGGACCTACGTGTGGCAAATGGAGCAAGAGTTACTACATTAGCTGTAGGGACATATGTTTTGTATCTTCCTAGTGGGCTAGAGTTAATTTTGGAAAATTGCTATTATGTACCCATTGTGACTAAAAACATTGTATCTGTTTCATATCTTAATAAAGTGGGATTTCATTTAACTTTTTCAAGCAATGGTTGTTCAATTAAGTTGAATGAAATGTTGTATGGTACTGCTACATTGTGCAATGGAATTTACATATTAGATATGTCCAATCTAATTTTAAATATCAATGACAATAAAAGACAAAAACGAGATAACCTAAAATCATCTTACTGATGGCATTGTCGACTTGGCCATATAAGTGAGAAACATATGATTAAGCTACACAAGAATGGTAGCTTAGGTTCATTTGATTATGAATCATATGATATATGTGAATCTTGCTTGTTAGGCAAGATGAATAAATTACGTTTTAAAGGAAAAAGTGAACGAACGAATGGGTTATTAGACCTAATACATTCTAGTGTATGTGATCCGATGTCTATTCATGCCAGAGGTGGTTTTGTGTACTTCATTACTTTTATTGATGATTATTAATGATATGGGTATGTGTGTATAATGAGATATAAGTCTGAAGCATTCGAAATGTTCAAACAATTTAGATATGAAGTAAAGAAACAACTCGGTAGAAGTATTAAGGCATTTCGATGAGATCGAGGTGGTGAATACTTAAACGAGGAATTTCTAATATATCTTGGAGATAATGGGATAGTACCATAGTGGACTCCACCTTACACGCCGCAACATAATGGTATGGCTGAAAGGAGAAACTGATCCTTGTTAGACATGGTAAGGTCAATGATGGACTTAGCAAATCTATCAAAAACCTTTTAGAGTTATGCACTCGAGATTGTTATTTATGTGATAAATAGAGTCCCTTCAAAGCAGTTGAAGTTACTCCATATGAGATATGGACTAACAAGAGGCCTTATCTTTCTCATATGAAAATTTGTAGTTGTTCGGCTTATGTGAAGCGGATTCAATCAGACAAGCTTGAAGCGAAGTCTGATAAATGTCTGTTTATAGGATATCTTAAGGAAACAATTGGATATTAGTTCTATAATGCTTTAGAGAAAAAGGTGTTTGTCTTAAAGCATGATGTATTTTTTGAGAAAGAGTTTCTTCTAAGAGAAGACAGTGGGAGCAAGGTTGAACTTGATGAAGTTCATGATGCTCAAACAGACGCAAATCAATTGTCTGAACCCGAAATTGTTGCTTATAGAGATGAGACAAAAATTGAACCTTCTGACACACAACATGTTCGTAGGTCAAGTAGGATACGTAATGTTCTAGAGAGATATGAATTTCTCATAAGTGAACAAAATGACATATTGTTCATAGAGGATGATGAGCCTACAACCTATGAAGAGGTTCCGAAGAGTTCAGAATATGAAAAATGGCTTCAAACCATGAAGTCTGAAATGGATTCCATGTATGAAAACCAAGTATGGACTTTGGTTGACCCACCCGAAAGGTTAAAACCCATAGGGTGCAAGTTGATTTTTAAGAAAAAATCGACATGGAAGGTAATGGGATTACCTATAAAGCGAGGCTAATCGCTAAAGGTTATTGTCAAAGACAAGGAATTGACTATGACGAGACATTTAGCCCCATAGATATGCTTAAATTCATTAGAGTACTTTTAGCTATTGCTGTTTATTATGATTATGAAATATGAAAGATGGGTGTGAAGACGACTTTCTTAAATGGAAATCTAGTTGAGGATGTATATATGATATAACCTGAGGGCTTCATATCTAGAGATGGCAGAAAGTTATGCAAGCTTCAAAAATCTATTTATGGATTAAAGCAAACATTTAGGAGTTGGAACATTCGATTTGATAAGACAATCAAAGAGTTTGGATTCTCACAAAATCTTGATGAACCTTATGTGTAGAAGAAGGTTAGTGAGAGTGCTATCATATTCCTTGTGTTATATGTGGATGACATATTACTAATAGAAAATAATGTCACAAGTTTGCAATCAATCAAAGTTTGGTTATCCCTTAATTTTTCCATGAAAGATCTTGGAGAAGCAACTTACATATTGAGAATAAACATTTATAGAGATAGATTAAAGAAGTTGCTAGGTCTTTCATAATCAACATACATAAACAAAGTGCTAAATAGGTTTAGCATAGAGTAGTCCAAGAGAGGGTTTCTTCCCTTGACTCATAGGATAAAACTCTTGAAATTTATATGTCCTAAGACACAAGATGAGAGGACTCGCATGAGTATGATCCCATATGCTTCGGTAGGATCAATCATGTATGCTATGTTATATACAAAACCCGATATATCTTATACTCTAGGTGTTATGAGCAGATATCAATCGGATCTTGGTGAGGGTCATTGGGTGGCTGTCAGGAATATTCCAAAGTACTTGAGAAGGAGTAAGGATGCATTCTTGATATATGGAGATCTCGTAGTGAGCGAGCATACGAATGCTAGTTTTCAATCTGACCAGGATGACTCCAAATCTCAGTTGAGTTATTTTTTCACATTGAATGGTGGTGCAGTCAGTTGGAAGAGTTCCAAACAAGAGACAACTGTAGATTCGACAATCGAGTCAGAGTACATTGCAGATGCGGAAGCCGCAAAAGAAGCTGTTTGGATCAAGAAGTTCATCATGGAACTTGGAGTGGTTCCCAGCATAGTAGACTTAATATTGTTGTACTGTGACAACAATGGGGCTATTGCTCAAGCCAAAAAACCGAGGTCTCATCAGAGGTCCAAGCACGTACTCAGGAGATATCACTTGATCAAGGAGATAATTGATAGAGCTAATATGAAGATAGAGAGAGTGCCCACAGATCAGAACGTCACTGATTGTTTGACTAAGCCACATCATTATACAAAATTTGATTCTTGTGTACTCGCCTATGGTATTAGATACAAACGTGATTGACTTTAGTGCAAGTGGGAGATTGTTATAGTAGTGCTCTAAAGGCAATCACCTTCAACACTTTTATACAAACTTTATTTTGATTAATAAAGCAAAAGGCATTTTTCATTAATTTGATATTTCTTTATATATGAATTGATATTGATCTTAAATCAAATTAATGAAGTCCATGATACTAAATATAGCATGAAGGAAATAATGGTGAGATCATGATAATGAGATTCCTATCATGTGCAATTATATTAGTATCTAAATAATTCCTAGTCATAGGATTAATAAGATAAGACATTATTAATCCAGACAGACTAGCACATATTATACTTCTTGATTTGATCAAGCAGTGGACCTCATAAACTATAAGCATGAGATGTTTAGAGTTAAAATGTGGACGCTTACTAAGGGCAGCAAGTACATCAAATGACCAGCTATAAGATTATCATATGGATGACCTATCTAATGTCAATGATTAATCCCATCATAGCAATGGTGCAAACATCCTTAGACTTGAGGTACTCAAGGATATCTTGGATATAAATCCTATGCTTTGATACCATTCCTTGTTACCTCAAGCTGAGGTCACTCTTAGAATAGTGATTGGGTACAACTATTTGTATTCGAAGGTAATTGGGTAGCTAATAAAGGATTCTCCACTCCTAATAGGAGGAGATGATACCCACGACCTCTTGTCAAGCTCATTACTCAGGAGTCTCTGGCCAGAGCAATTATGTGTCATAAAGAGAGTCTTCAATGACATATAGAGTAATGAGATCCAAGGACAAGAACTAACATCATTTGGACTAAATGTGACGTAGTCAGTCTAGTAAGAGTTGACACATAACCCACACTCCGAACCAAATGGGGTATAGTATAGTGAAAGGACAAATTGTACGGTAATTGTCTATGGAAAGGTTCATAAGTTAGA
Source organism: Erythroxylum coriaceum (assembly GCA_026874005.2). NCBI lineage: Eukaryota > Viridiplantae > Streptophyta > Magnoliopsida > Malpighiales > Erythroxylaceae > Erythroxylum > Erythroxylum coriaceum. The sequence continues at coordinate 12,096 of JANQAP020385286.1, read as the reverse complement.
TAATTAACTATCAAAGAGTTTATGAGTTAATCCACTTATATTTCGGCAAATAGGCATCATGAAACCCTTCATAATGTGCTTGAATTAAGAGCTAATTCAAGTGCCTAAAATAACCAGGAACCTAAGGATCACATGTATAAAAGATCGGATGAAAAACAAGTGTGTATGGCTTATTTTAAGCAAGCCACGATCGTGCCTCATAGGGCCACGATTGTCGCCGAAGGCGATGCATGCCACGATCATGAAAAAAGGCGCAAAATGATATATAAGTGAGTTCTTCACTTATGTTCATGAGCATCCTTCACTTCTTACACACTCAATTGATAGAGAAAGGGTTCTAAAAGAGCTCTAGAGAGAGTGAGAAGTGCTCTTGAGTTATCTTCATGCAAATTTATGCAATTATTGTATAAATCTTACATACATGCAAGATAACCTTGATCTATCTCCTACATTGAACATCTACTTGAATTCATCAAGTTTGGTGTTCTAAAACCCTTATACATTATTTCTTCTTCCATCTTTGTTTGTTATTAGAGATCAAAGAAGGGTTTGGTGTTTGCAACAACCTAAATAAGGAGAAGAAACAAGAAAGGAGGAGATATACAAAGGTAAAAAGTTATGTTATTTCATGTTCTTTACATATTGCATACATGTGAGATTCTGTGATTTTTGAGTTGTTATGGTGTCGGAATCTTGATTCCGACACTTCCGCTACATCCTCATGCATATGATGCATGCAACCATGGCAAACCCAATATGATCTTCTTGATTCCAACACTTTCGTTGCATCCTCATGCATATGATGCATGCAACTATGGCAAACCTAATATGATCTTCCTAGATGTGTATGATCTTCCTTTCCTATTTTCCTTCTCTCTATATTTTAGAATATATACATTTCGATTCCTTAATGTGTATTTCCCTTTTTTTATTAGTGGATCACCATGCCATAAATATTACAACAAAATGCCATATCAACCATTCTTATTGTACATAACTACCACAAGGTTTATTGCTATGGATGCCCCATTTTTTAAATCCATCTTAACAAATTAATCAATACAAAGTCTATTGTACTGATTTTTGTACCAGAGATCAACAAAACGTTCAAAATCTTGTAGCAACTTACCTTTACAGGATTACCTAGCTTTGTTGCCTTCACTTCTAAAAAAAAGTCTATGAGTTCATTAACATTATGAGTTGTCCAATCTATAGTTTTACATCAGCTGTCAAACGTTTCCTTGTCACATGCTAAGCATCATAAATTGCTTGCCATATTGCTTACATCTTACATTCTCTGTTTACTTAGTACTTCTTAACTTTTATAGTTTCTAAGTTCTACTTTCCAAGTTCTATGTAATGCAATAGATATTTCATAACACGCTTGGGATTGACTGATAAGATTTGAAAGCAAGTTTTAGGGCCATTTTTTTGTCATCCTATTTGAATAACATGCAATTAGTTTTCTAATGTTATAGGAATTTGAAATGTGGAAAGGCAATCTGATAGAGAATTAACAACAAAATGTATGTATTCTCTCTAGTTCTCTCTAGAAAACAATGAAAGATTAACATTTAGAGAAACCTACTTCTTAAATTTTGTTTCCTTAAGAGCCAGGCCATATTCTTACCCTAAATTCTGGTTTTGTTTTGAAAAGAGCCAGTCTTTCTTAATTTATCTAATTAATCACTAAATTGTTTCAAACATGTGTACATTTTAGACTGCATGGTTTATGAATTATAAATATATTTTAAGAACATGGTATTAAGTGTGAAAAAGCTGCATGTGTTCCTTTTTGGAGGTTGTGTTTGAAATTAAAGTCTGTGCCTCAGGATAAAAAATCTACATGTTCATTATAGAGACAGATATATTTTGTATCTACTATTCTTATCCCTTTTTGAAATTGTGGTTTTGTTCAGGTTTTGGTTTCCTTGCACAGCTTTCTCATAGATCCTTCTATTGAGAAAGGGTAGCTAATAGCTAAGATAAGGTTAGGGTCCTAGTTCTGTCTCTCCTCTCATTTCAATATGTTAATTTTGTTATTCATTTTCATTAGTTAATTGTTTTCATTTCTTCTGCAACATCTACAAGGACTTTAATACTGCCACATGCAACTCATAAATACAAACCAATCCTTTGATTGCTACCTTCTGTATTGTCATATGCTTTTAAGAAACAGAGTTAAATTCATTCATAAGAGTTGTTCGAGGGAAGTTGAACACAAATCAGTACATAATGTTAAATTCCTTGTTTATGACAAATTGGAAAAAATAAAAGGCTTGAACTATTTGCTCTTGCTTAATAGCTTTTGAGGGAAAATAAATTTGACAATACATATGCTGTAAACCAAGCCTACACTGCTGCCATTGTCCATTATTCATGAACATAGTTATATTCAATATATTTTAATTTAATTTTAGTTCAGCAAGTCAAAACAAAGTACATGTTTTACTATAACAAATAGACTTTATGTTGTATAGTCTAATATTTTAATGAGATGAGTTGAGTTTTTCATGTAAATTCATATGAGTTAAGTGACGTCTCTTCCATATCACATTCAAACTTGATTTTCATACAATAACAATTAATTGATTATGATGAAAAAAGGAAGTAACTTTTACTTTAATTCTTTAAAAGAAATGGATTGTTTCAGTGCTTGTGAGTGACAATTCGGATCCTCTATTTCAATAAATTTGTTTCAATCCTGTTTCACCATAATATGACATCATTTTAATAAAACCCAATTATGTTGTATATCAATAGGCTCTCTTTTAGCTTCAATAAGGTCAATGCCTTTTCCTTTCTTTTTTCTAGTTTACCAATATGCGGGAACGCCAAACAAAGAAACCAAACAGTTTTTAAAGAATTTCTATAGCATTAGTTGTTAGATATTTATTTAAGTTTAATGCTAAAATATTCATTTTTTCTTCTTAATTAAATTGTGAATTCTACATTTAGTGTTTCTCTATATCATAAAAATGAAGTATCCATTTTCAATTTTTTTCATTTGTTTTTTTAGGTTTTTGCTTCAGGATAAAAGTCAATAATTTTATGGCAGGTGTATATTCGTCTTATCATCAGTTAAATTTTGAAGATGGTAATGAAGTTGGCAATAGTGAAGGTGAAGATGAGCTTGTAGTTGCCATGAGTTTAAACAGTAATCAAGATTTGCAAGCTATTTGTATCCAAAGAATTGATGCCAAAAATTGGAATGGAATTTGAGATAGAAGAAGATGCTTACCAATTCTATTTAGCATATACTAAAGAAGTCTGGTTTGGTTAAGGAGAAGTAGAAACCATAAAGATAAATTTGGAAACTTCATTGAAAGAATGTTTTGTTATACTGCTGAAGGAAAACAAGGAAAAGACAAACAAGATATGTATGTGAAAGCAACACGTGCTGAAACAAGGTTTGACTATGAAGCTAAAATGAGAGTCATTCGTCGAAAAAGCAAAAAACTCTATATGGTTCAGTTTATTAACGAGCATAATCACTACCTCTCTAATCCAAATAAGATGCACTTACATAGATCTCACCAAAAGATAAGTTTATCTACAACAATGCAAATTAAAATGGCAAATGACATAGGAATCCCACCAAAGGCATCTTATGATGTCATAGTTAGGCAAGTAGGTGGTTGAGAGAATTTAGGTTTTATACCAGATGACTATAGAAATTACTTACAGTCTAACAGAATGAGAGATGTGAAAAGAGGGGATACTGTAGGTGTTTTGGAATATTTGCATAAAATGCAATTAGATGATCAGAATTTTTTTTATGCTATCCAAGTTAATGAAGATGATTTAATAACCAACATTTTCTAGTCAAATGCAAAGATGAGATCAGATTACTCAAATTTTGGTGATGTGGTTTGCTTTGACATAACTTACAGGAAGAACAATGAAGGTCATCCCCTTGCATTACTTGTAGGTGTAAATCATTATAAGCAGACTACAATCTTTGGTGTTGCATTGTTATATGATGAGACATCCTTCACGTTTGAATGGTTATTTAATACTTTTATGAAAGCTGTGTGATAAAAGACCTAAAACTATTCTTATAGACTAAGATACAGTAATGGAAAAGGCTCTAGCACTAAGACATCACGAAACTTATCATCGCTTATATATTTGCCACATTTATAAAAATGTGGCTGTTCATTTAAGTGGTGTTTTCTCTCAATTCAAAGATTTTGCTAGAGATTTTAGCTCATATATATATGATTTTGAAGAAGAGGAAGATTTTGTCAATGCATGGAATGAGATGTTGCGCAAATACAAACTTGAAGACAATGATTGGTTAAGGCGCATGTTTAGGATAAAGAAAAATGGGCTTTAGTGTATGAAAGACAAATGTTTTATGCAGATATGATGACAATACAAAGAAGTGAGAGCATAAATAGTGTTGTAAAGAGGTATGTCACTTGTCAACACAAATTCTTGGAGTTTTTTCATCACTTTAAAAGACTCTTTGAAGATCGTAGATATGAAGAGTTAAAGGCTAATTTTAAATCAAGTACAAGTCTTCCCTCATTATTGTATCCAATTGAAACTTTGAAACATACAGTTAGTGTTTATATTCCTAAGGTGTTCAGGTGCTTTCAAAATGAGTGGTGTAAGTCTCATAATTCTTGTATTGAAAATTTTGGGGAGGTTAGATCAATCACAAAATATCAAATTACCTCTCATAAGAAGAGCTATTATCATGTAGTTACTTATGATTCATCTAATGGAAAAGTTGATTGTAGTCGTAGAAAATTCGAGTTTGTTAGAATTTTATGTTCTCATGTTTTGAAAGTTTTGCCTATGAAAAATATTATGGAGATCACAAGTCAGTACATATTGAAAAGGTGTACATGTAAAGCAAAACTTGGATTCGTTGGAGTAGAAAAATCTAGAATCAGCATAAGCAATTTGGATCCCAAGATATGTCAAAGTATTCGGTATAAAGAATTATGTGGGCTATATGCTCAATTGGTTACAAAAGCATATGAGAGTGAAGAGACTTACAAAAGTGTTAAAGATTGTATTTTTAGGATGTTGGAAATCGTAGACAGTAGGCTATAAGGTAATGGGTCAACTGTCCAACCCTTGAATGTAAGCTCCAATGTTAGATTACAAAGTGAAGAGATGGTTCAATATTCAAGTGTTATAACAGATCACTTGAACCAAAATGGGAATGTAATTCGTGAAAAGAACAATATTGGAATTAAAGGAATCAAAGTCAAGAAGAAAATTGTTTCAAGTAAGAGATTGAGGGGTGGCTTTGAGAAGGCTTTGAAAAAAGGAAATCAACAAAAAAGTTCTGACTCTAGCAAACTTTACAATTGCAGCACCAACAGTACCGTTTAATCTTAAGGTTTTATTTGTAAATTTTTTAATTCTTGAATTCCACGTCCCTTATATAATGATATTAAATTTTTTTCTATTTTATAAGTGAGACATGGTACAACAGAAAATGTTCGTCAGAGCCTCAGCACCAACATTACCATCTAATTTTGACGTATCATTAAAAGAATTTTTATATTCTTGAATTTTATGTCCCTTATATAATGCTTTTTTTTCCTTTTTTTAGGATGAGACATGGTATTAGAGAAAACTTTCAAACTACATTAAGTCAATATAGAATCCCCTGCTAAAGAGACAACAAAGCTGAGGTTTGATTAGAATTTTAAATAGCACCAGTCATGTGTTATTTAATTTTTCATTAATTTTTTCTTTATTTTTTTAGTATGCAAATTAATTGCAAGGAACTAAGATTTTTATTGATAACTTAAATATGGTTCAAATTCACTAACCCTATTTTTTGTCCAAACAATTTCTCCAGATACATGTGTACTTTTTAATAAAAAAGATTCCATGTTTTAACAATAAGTCTAAGTATTTTGATTTATACTCTTTAACATGTTTTATAATAGGTTGTCTCTACCAATTCAAGTCAAACAATTTCTATTGAAGGTGTTCTATTTTCTATGGACATGACCAACTCCCAATTGGTACCCAAAAAAACAAACATAAAACTTATATTTTTTGTTGGGATGACATTGTGGGAGAAAATATTAACAAAAGCAAAAATGTAAATGAAGTCGTAATGTAAATGAAACTGTAAGAAACTTACGGTGGATTGGAGAAAAAAAATAGGTTGTATATAATTGTGTCTTCATTGGTTACAATCTTAAAAGTCACTTTCTCGAAAACAAATCAACACTAGTCAGTTTTCATAATAAATCACAGTCTACAAGTATAATCGCCACAAAGGATCTTTGGATTCATGAGCTAAACAATTCTAACATAAATATTGTCTTTAACTCCAACTTTCCTTTAATATGCACCAAAAAGAGAAAAAGAGAAGCAAAAAGTTGAACCAGTTGCATCTCCATTGCCAGTAAAAACTGTTGGACTTAGAGCCGAGCTAGTCTGAGCATCCAAAGTTGCAAGAAGGGTCAAATTCTCTGAGGAAGAAAATTTGGTAGCATTTTGCGTCAGTATCACATCTATTTGATTCTTAAAATTGTGAACCCAAGAGTGCGCTGTATTAATTTTCCAAAGGACTACCTCGAAGAAGTTACCATTGCCATCACCAAACTCATAAATGAATCAACCATTATCAAAACTACATATGTCACTGCACTCAGTATGTTGATCTTTGCTGCTCAAAAACCATTGTAAGCATGTCAGTAATTGTAAAAACTAAGCAAAAAATTTTCGACTTAAATGTATGTAAGAAATGAAATAAGTACAAAGACCAGAACAAGATATTAAAAGTAAATTCAAGCAGCTACTTTTGTATTTGTTTTGTTTTGCCATGTGGGTATTAAGAGACTATACAAATAAAACTTAACAAAATGTAGAGTCAGGGTCTCTATATTAATATGTCAATCTAACATTATTTGTTTCATCTGTTCTTTTCATCAAATATATTCTCTTAATTGATGAGAAGAAAATACTAAAACCTTAAATTTGTTTTTTAGTATCAATTAAAGTGTTTAATTAACATTGATAGTGTTTAAAAAGGAAACAAGAGGCTATGACATAGGAGTAAAGTTGTCTCCTAGCAGAACATGATTATCAATTTGGGCAGAATCTTATTTTGCCCCACTCCAAAATTTGAATCACTACCACCACTCTTCAAGAGCCAATTACAAATAATAAATGAAAACCATCATTATTGAAGAGGTAAGCAAAACAAAGAAAGCACCTTTAGGAAACAATCTCCACTTTCATTTGCAATTAGGCATATCAAAGGTAGGTATTTCCTAGCTATATTTCAATAAAATTTAATACTTACACAAACATCTCTTTCCATATATTCCAATGTGTAGGTTCTTGCAGGATATTTTGGTGAGTATGCAAAACGAGGTACGAATTATAAGTAAATCAAATTTGTGGATGATAAAATAATTGTGAGAACACTCTTAATATGCTAATAGTGACTATATACATACCAAGATCGAAGACACACCTATAGTTCTTGATGAAGCCTGTCACTTTTTCATCAAAATCAAATATTGGGTTCCAGACCAAAGAACCATAACCAAAAACCCAGAGCACCATTATGGCCTAACACTGAAAATAAAGTTTTATTAGTAAATAATCCTTCATACTACAAGAATAGAAAGGCTAATCTGCATAATAAAAGATACAATATGTAACTTGAAAGCAAGTTCACATTCTCTTTAAAGAGAATGTAAAAGTGTTGCAGTTGTAACCAATCATGATAATTGAGTGAGAGGTGTTGATATACTATAGTTAAGAATGGATAGTTTTGTAACCTAAACTAGCTCCAAAACTATTCATGAGTTTACATGAACTAGCAACTGATCCCTTCATCCTTAGTTTGTGCATCTAGGAAAACACTCAAATCTCAAATGCAAAGACTTCACATTATGTCTTAAGTTGATAAAAGACTAATTGTATATGAGCAATTTAAGAAATATATCGGCAAAGAACGTGAACTCTTTGACATTTGCTTCTATGTATAGATTGCATGAAACTTAAGAAATATAAAGAATTTTCAAGGAAAGAAAGATTAAAAATGAGGAAATGAGGAAAGAAAGGACCTTATCAAAATGTCTTCAAAAAGAAAATGGAAGTTTTGCTGATTCGTGACTATAACAACATCACAGTAAAAAGAAAATGAAGCTTTTACATGATGCACTTCAGATGTCACTACTGGATGATGATTTGTTGAACTCTATATTCTCACCAAATACTGAATTCCTTTCTTCTAAATTTACATTTCATCCATTTCCTTGTACTAAGTTACTCTTCAACATTTTTATAATCACTTACATAAAATCTTCTATGACCATCTTTGATCTAGTGTAACATGTATGTTATAATCAACTATAGAATCCATCAGAGTTCAAGATACCCTAGTTCAGAAAAGAAAATGTTATTTTCCGGCATACTAATTGCCATAATAAGACGAAATGGGAACAATAGATAAAAGTTCAACTTTAGGCTTTTGGTCAATGAACATATCAACAACAAAAGGATCTAAATGAAAACCAAACCACCAAAATCTTTATAGCAATTGATCAAAATTGCAATATGAAAGACAAGCTTTAAAGGGTAGAAGAGCATCCACCTGCATTTGAAGTTGAAGCTGCTTCAAATACTCAATCGCCTCATCCAACATCAAAGCCTTATCCGTCTATTCCCAAAAAGAGAAAGGAAATAACATCAAATCATTCACTTAATATACAACTCAAATCAAACATAAAATCCATAAAAGATTTAGTCAACACACCTTGTTTGTATTCAGAATTAGGTTTTGTCATGCTCTCATTTTCTTGTTAATCCTACTTCGCCACCTCTGTTTCAATCACTATTCCATTAATGTCACTTCACACTCAGAAACAAGAATAGAAGGGCAAAAATGGGGTCTTTGGATTCCTAACCTTCTCAGACAAATTATGAAGCTCTGCAGTCCTGCTTCTCTTATAAGAACTCCTAGGCCTCACTGTATCAAATGTCAACTCTGACCTCTCCGTACCCTTACAACTCAACCAATAAAAAGAACAAATTCTCAAACTAAACTCAAAAAGGGAAGGAAAAGAAAATGCAATACCACACTATCGCAACTGAAGTCACCTACATCATTCTCCATACAAACACCTCTTCCCTTTGAACTAACGCAACTTGAGTTGAATTATTGTTTTCAATAGCAAGTTCCAAAATTTGCCGTAAGTGTTACACCGTTTTCGTCCCCATTAAAACTAATCCAAACAAATGATATGTGGCATATTATTTCATTTGTACCTAGTTAAATAGCTAAACAACCTCTAGTACCAAACTTGGGTTTTTCATAGTGTAAATGAAAGGAATAAAGAGTGTACGTATAGCAATTCTGCAAACATGCCCCAGTTTTTCAAACACTTCTTAAAAGCATTCTAGTTTTCTAGATTTAACAAATAAGGACTGTTAGAATGAATTTCAACTTCTGAGTAAATTATACAAATTAGAATATGTATCTGCATCTTTCTTTATTGTAAAATCCCTAACATTAAAATGTCCTAGAACAGCAGACTCTTAATAAAGTAGAACGATTTTCTCAAGAAGTAAACAGATATCAAGTCAAGAAACAAAACCATCAACAATGAAAACTGGTCAGAACTGAAACCAAACTTTGAGAATTGATTCTTCACCATCAACAACAATCTTGTCAAGTTGAGGGGCCTTATATTCCTTGAAATCAACCCAAGCAACAGTGCCAAAGCCTCATATAAAATATATGTCACTGAACATTGACATATGGTAATTCCTAAAATCATAATGGAATTGAAAGAATGGGATTTTTAATTTATTTTGACAATATAAGCTTGTTTTGGAAAAATATAAACACTTAAGTTATGTTTTTAATTTTATGTGCCTTGTAAGAAGTTGATCTCAAAATGAACAACTAATATGGGAGTTACACCAAAATTCAGGGTTTGTAGGCCACTCAACTGGCATTGAATTGGAAAATTTTTATATAAAGAGACATACTAGCTTGTCTTAGATAACTCTAGAAATTTACAGTAGTCAATCATTAATAGTTCTCTGGCACACATGTTGCCAACTGAATGTGCAATATTTGTTTTATTAAGTTCTCTCCATATATAAATGGGTCCCATAACCATGCAGCTAAAAGTGCAGATAATGAAAACTTTAGCAAAAAATCGTTGAATTTCCATAGCCTTAAACAGACCATGATATGATTATGATATTATTGATAAGTCAAATTATTTATATATGATTTTGGGACGAATTGGAACTAATTTGACTTATCTCTATGTGAATTTTAAGCTTTATTTAGTTAATTCTCACACGTTTCAACTTTATTGCTTAATAGGTGCAAATGGATAGATTTTGGAGTAAGAGTTGTGGATATCATATTAAGGTCATTCAAGTGTGTTTTTGAAGAGGACTCTGAGTTCTACAACTTTCATGAAGACTCTAAAGAGAGATTTTGCCATCTAAAGGGTCAAAATTGCAAGTTTCTTTAGATGTCCAATGCATGTCTGCCCATCAGACATGATGTCCCTCCAAACAGAAATAAGTAGAGCTGGAAAGCTGGAAAACCCAAGAAGGTCTATCCAATGGACATTAAGTCTACCCATGGACATTTACTAGCCAAATTCACTCTGAAAGAAAGCATATGTCTGCGCAACGAACATAAGGTTCACCTAATGGACATAGATGACAATTTTGTGATTTTTCTTCCCTAGTTTGACTCAAATTGAGTTTCTTTGATCCCAGGGCTCTAGTCCTATAAAAAGGGATCCACCTATCTTAACCTGAAGGTGGAGGCCAAAAAGAAGATCAAGAAGGATTCAATCAAGATTGGAAGCAATTTTGTTTTGTTTTCTTTCAATCTTCTCTCTACTCTTTCTTGGATGTTGATTATCTTTATTTGTATGGATTCTTTTATCATGTTCTTGAATTAAATCCCAATTAGGGTTAGGGATGTAGCTTAATTTGTGGGATTGATTTATATTTTATGGATTGATTGGCTTTGAATGAAAGTTCTTTGGTTATATTTATCTTTCTTGAACATAATTGTTATTTCTATGCCTGATCACCATAGATGCAATCTTAGGAATTATAAGATGAACTAAAAGGTGAAACATAATTTGTGCACTAGGAAGATAAACACATTAGAGATAGAGATAGAGATGTCCTGAGCTAGTGTGATAACTTCTAATTGCTTGTTCTTAATGAATTTGACTAGTTAGGTTTTGCATTGAGAGATGGTAATCAACTAGTTAGGTATTCTTATATGTCTTGAGAGAGATTATAAGTAAATTTGTGCAATTGTTATTATAACCTATCACTTAATCAAATCCATAATTTATTAATCAATCTCTTAAATTGGTGAACCCCAAAGCCCTAAATCATAAGATTTCCCTTTCCTGTATATTTATAGTCTTTATAATTTATTGTCTACTCTAATCCAATCATCTTTTAAGTTTCATGTTATTTTACTTAATGTAATTAGGATTAATTCAGTAGTGAGTAGATTAGTCCTTGTGGGAGATGACCTTAGAATACTTGATTTGTAGGTACTAGGAATGATTATATGCACCTGCAGATTTTGCCGACCAATTATAGAGCAAACCTTATTTTCTACATCCTAAATAGTAGAAAATCCCATTGTTGGGAAGGCCCTTATTGATGCTTTGATATATATTGCTTGTGAGCCCACTCCTGATTACAAAATGTTAAAATGTGGCAATTGGGACAAAAAATTACACAAATAGAATGACACATAGCAGAAAGCACATTATACAAGCTAAAGCTTGTGATTAATTTCAGAAATAAACCAATATGATTGTGGAGGCTCGCAAATGGATCAACTGCAAAATGTGTCTTCTTAATAAAGGTAATACTCCTATATTTGACAGGCAACAATTGTAAATAGGCAATGCATCAAATGTTCCAACAAGGCCAAAGAATTACTAGTGTTGTCTCACATTCATTTGCTTTATGGGAAACGAAATTGAAAGACTTAATGATAGTGTGTAAATCTAGCATATTTTAGTTCCTAATTCTATGCTTATTTGGTGATTTATTGTGCTTAAATGTGAGCTTTTACTTGTTTTTATATATTTT
>JANQAP020383939.1:0-16651 GCA_026874005.2 Erythroxylum coriaceum | reverse complement strand
ATTACTCAATCAAAATGTATAATAAATGCACATGTAAGAATTAAATGAGTACTATGCATGTTCATGACGATCCCGATCTCAATCAGAAATTAATCCGAAAATTAATCCGTTAATTGGTCCACTCAATTAGGGTTTAATCCAAAATTTTCTAAAATCACAGCAAAATCACAAATTTGGTGTGGAGAGGTAGAAGACTGTTTTAGAAGTCCGACACTTCGAGAATGGGGTCAATCGGAGGTCGGACGCAAAAGTTATAAGCAATTGAAGGTTCAGATGCAAATTACAAAAATACCCCTGGGAACCCCTTAGTCGCGACCTGCCTCGCGGTCGCGTGGCGCACGCGGAATGCACGCGCTCGCGACGAGCGCGATACGCGCCTCGCACTCGCGAGCGTCCGCGCTCCCGAGGCACGCATAGCGCGACCTGATCGCGTTCGCGGCCTCGTCGAGCCTGCGACCCCGTCGCACTCGCGACGTGGTCACGCTCGCGAACTAGCTTGCTTCTCCTCTCTTCTTCACTATCCGAAACATATATAATTCAAGATCACCTAACTTCTTACGTAGACCTCCAAAATTTACAAATTTACTATCAATGGAAAGCTAACAAAAAGACCTACATTTTTCATGAAGGACTCACAACCAAATTCTACTTATTTATGGATCAAAAATCACTTCAAAGAGGTCTGTCCTATCAATCCCATTCCAGAACAATATCACAACTTTCAAACCTTATAACTTCCTATTCTGTTACTAAAAAATTCCATATTTTGGACCTTTCGGATCTCAGAAAAATCCTAGTTCAACCTTAAACACAAAAGAACATAAATAGAATAAGAGGAACAAAAAAGAAGAAGCTTTTGCATCAGCCACTTTTGAGAGAAACCCTAGAGACAATTGTTGAGAGATTGAAAAAGAGAAGAAGGAATAGAGAAGTGGAGGAGAAGCTGACATTGATGTACTTCCCCGATCAGGAGTTTCCTGACATTGCTACCTCCCGTTTCCATTCAAGATAGTATTTCCTATTATTTTCTATTTTTTTGTTGTATATAATTGGGAATAGCAGTTTGATGATAGGAATTGTGAATGTTGAGATGTTCTAAACTCACCTTCAGGTTTTTATCTTTGATTTAATGAAATATGGTTGTTTTATGTTTATTGGATTTATTGTGATTGATTTCTATGATTACATAATTCAGTAATAAACTAAGAGGGTGAATCGAATGAAAAATAATTAAATTGGGCTAAAGAGAGTTAGATGATTTAATAAGAACAAGAAATTAATCAAATCTGTAATTGTGTGAAGAGAGATCTCACATAAGTTCCCGATATTTTATTGGACAACTTCAGTTCTAGTTAAGGTTTTAGATAGGTTGTTAATTGAGAAATTGCATTTTTCCATAATCTGATTAGGTTTTATAATTTAGGGTTAATGGTTATAACTCAAGAGAGAGTAATCAACCTTAGGATCGTCTAGAACCAGTAATCTGGTAAGTCATAATCGATTAGGTTAGCATTAAAGATAGGTAAAATTCCCCTTTCTCTCAATTGATAATAGGTTAGTTCTTGAGTGTGTTGCAAAAGCTAAATTGTTAATATTTTCGTAATTAATTCTTAAATTGAATTGGGTGATTGAATTAAATTTTTGTTTTAGTTTTGCTATCTTTTGAATTTTTGCGAACTGTGTTGACTTTAGATTTAGGACTAGATTATCCCTTCTCGTGGGATCGACACCTTAGGTACTATACAAATGTCTCGTGCACTTGCAAATTATCGAGGTTAGTCATTATAACTTACACACATTGAAAGCCACGATCAATTAGCTTATGAAATTAGTGACCCAAGTTACTTAGGGCTAAATATGCTGGTTAATTAGGATACGATGTTAGACGATTCACCTTAGGAATTTGTCATACTCATTGTAATTTTAGGCCAATCAAATAAATGGCATTATTAGTACATTTTCATGAGAATGATTAACTAAGCAATAAGGTAGGCAAAATTTTGTGTTAAAAAAAGTTGCATAAATTTTAAATAAAATAACTATTCTACTGGCCTTCGGGTTATGAATAGAGCTAGTAGCTAGTTGAGAATGTGATGTAGATAAGTAACCGAATCGACATGCATCACAAATGTGTGCCTTCACGTAAAAGACTATAATAACATTCCAACCAAGCAGTTTAATAGCAACATGGCTTAGTTGAGTAACCAGATCGACATTTATCACAAATGTTTGCCTCCACGTAAAAAGACTAGGTTCATGTCTTTAAAGAAAAATCAACATAAAGAATGTTTTCAAATAAAAACCTACAAAAGTTATTACTAGCTTGATTTTTCATGAAAACCCACTTAGGAATAGGTACGCTTTTGTTTTGACTAAATGATTATCAATGTGTGTGTGCAAGTGATAGAGGTGAATAGACTCAACATTAAAATTTGATTAGTTTGTATATTTAGTTCAAGGTGCTTAGACACGGATTTCACTCGTTAATAAGTTAGAACGACTTGAAGGATTGTGTTTATAGTTAAATTTGTTTCGCTAACTTGAAGCCATTGCCTCATTAGTGCATATGTGTGTTTTATGTTTTCTTGATTTGTTTGATTGTTTGTGTTTTCTTGAGGATAAGCAAACGTTTAAGTGTGGGGATATTGATAAGTGTAAATTGCATCATGTTTTAGGGCATAGTTTGATATGTGTTTAGTCGTTAATTCGATCATTTAGTATGTGTTTAGGTTAGAATTGTGTTAGTTTGTTAATTATTTGTATTTTAAGTGTTTTATGGGTTAGTATAAGCTTTTAATCTTAAATATTATGTATTTGAGGTACCTTGATGTGTTTGCTAGTGTTTCAGGGTCAATATCAAAAAATGAAGGAGTTTCATAAGACATTAGGGTTGAAACAACAACCCACGATTGTGACAGAAGGCTCAAACGTTGGCGACGATCGTGGCCTACATCGGGCAGATGCACAGGCACTTACAAACTTTATGTTTTGAGGGATTTTTTTGGACCTTTCGAACCACAGAAAAACCTTAAGGTTACCTAAAACATAAAAGACTATTTAAGGAACAACAAGAGAAGAGAAAAGGGAGCTTTGCATTGAACCACTCTTGGAAACCCTAAAGGGAGAGAAAATGAAGAGAGAGAGAGAAGAAGAAGAGGAAGAAGGAGGAAGAGGAAGTGGATCCCAATGCTGCTGCTCCTCGGATCAGGTGGTGTCCCGACGCTGCTACCTTCCTGATTTGTCTAACCTAAGTTTCTTTTTCTCTTCATTTCTTTTTTCATTTAAATGTATAAAGTTAAGATGGATTGTATAGAGATGGATTTCGAGTTGTCGATAATGTTCTAAATTCTCCTTCGGGATTTTACTTAAAGTTAAAGTTGATTTAGTTATTTTTTGTGTTTATTGATTTAGGTGTTGTGATTGATTAATGTAATTGCATGTTTCAGTAACAAACCAAGAGGGTGAGCTAGATAAAAATGATTAGATCGGATTAATGAGAGTTAGGCGATCTAATTGACCACTTAATTAATCTAGTTGGTAATTTCATAAAGAGAGATACCATATGAGACCCGATTATTTATTAGAGAGCTTTAGAACTAATTAGAATTATGGGTAATTTGTGAATTAAGAGATTGTAAGTTCCATAATTCGATTAGGGTTTACAATGTAGGGTTTAGTGGTTATAACTTGAGAGAGAGTAATCAACCCTGCGATTGTCTAGGACCGACACCCCGTAAACACATAAATGGCTAGATTAGCATTAATGATATGTAAAATCCCCTCTCTCACAACTTGATTAACTCTCTTGACAGATTTCCATTGTGACCTGTGCGACTGCTCAGTTTAATTCTATTTGTTGAAATTTTGACTTTACAATTCTTGAATCAATTTTTGGTATTTACCTTCCATGTTCATTTGTGCAATTTTTATTTGTTTTTATTCTTTTCTCTAAGCCCTAGATGACTTAGGATTAGGCCAGTGCCCTACTCGTGGGATCAACACCTCTTATACTACAAATGCGACCTGTGCGTTTGTAGTATTTGAGGGCTTATAAAATTTAAAGCTCGAACGACAAGATCAAGGATCATAAAAATATATAAAAGAGGAAGATATGGAAAAGGAGAACCTAAAGGAGGAAGTTTGAGAGATAAAATCAAATGAAGTTAACATTGACATCATTTAAGACACCCTAATACTAAAGCTCAATAATCTAGTGAGTTTAAATATTTATTGCAATTATTGATGGTGTTTATATTAATTAGGAATTAGTGGATTAAAAATTTAGTATCAATTTAAAGTATGATGATGTAATAAAAAAATAATGAGCCAAAACCCACTAGGATAGTAAGATAACATGTAGACAACTTAATAAAACATTTTAAAGGTACTAAAGAGAATGTTATGACAAAAATTAATAGGTAAACTTTCCTATCTAATTTTTATAATCTAGATATAAAAAAGGATGAAGAAATGTTTATAATCATAGGTATACTATTCCTTGCTATAGTTGGTGTGATCATTAATGCTAGGGAAGGCAAACTGATACTTAGGATTAGGGATGTAGAATTTTATTTTCAAATTATGGAACACTATTTATACCTTACAATGGCTTAGGAAAAGATAATTTTTCTATAAGGAACTCATCATGAAAGGAGCTAAGATGTTAAGAAAAGTAACAAAAAAGGTAAGAGTAAGGAATAAAGTCAAAATAAGAGGTGAGGACCTTTTGAATGGTAGTTTCGATGATAATTATGTTAAAGGTAGTAATCACATTGCTCCACGAATCAATGAATTTTACGAGAAGAATCTAGATAAAAGCCTTCTAAATAAGTTCTTGTGGGAGGACGCCTAACCAAAAGTTTTAAAAACTTTCAATTTTATTTAGGGAATTTCAATATTGAATAATAAATTTGGATTATTTATTTTGTAATTTTATAGGTTTGTTTTTACTTATAATTTTTACATTTATATTTCATTATAATTTTTGTATATATTTTTCGTGTTTATAGTTTTTTAATGCAAAGGAAGAAATGTATAAGCCTAAAGAAAAGATTCTAAAATCATTAAGGTTAAAATATTTAAAGAATAGACCAATAAAAAGCTCTAAAATTCGGTATGTGTTAAACTTAATTATTAAACATAGCTCGGGATACACTCGTGTCTCAGACTATGTCAATATATTTTTTATGATATAATGATTCATGGCCTAGAACATGGGCGTATCCTTAGCTCATGTATAAACTTGAATTTTTTAGAACACACTATGACTTGGGATATGCTTGTATCTCAGGTAATGTCTTGCATAAATTGGATCCAGAAGGATCCATAATTTGCTTCATGGTTATGCCACATATTGTTTCACAAAAACCTTAAAAATTAGGAGTCACTTTTGATGCCTCACTTTTATTCCTCCCTTAAGTTTCTTTAAATCCCTCATATACCCACTTCCTAAATCAAATTCCTTACTAAAACCCATAAGTTGTTTTGACGTTTCCCCTTAACTTATATCAAGATTCATGAACTTTCTCCTCCTTAAACCTATATTTTTGAAAGCTCGTGATTAAAATTAAAAATTTATGGATTTATGCATTTTTGAGCTATTTTTTGCATTTTTTCTTTTCAAATGTCAAATATTTTAAATAAGTGAGTTTCTAGTTGTCTATGAGCCAAAGGATAAAGGTAAGAGTAACTCAGGAAGTGTTAAATAGTTAAGCATAAGTAAAGGAATCAATTTAAATGAAACATATGATGCTTACGTTTGTCAAGCTTAATATTATTAAAAGGCAAGCCTATCTCAAAGCTAGACATTCTCATTTAAATAGGTGTATGGCTTGGGTTGCTTTAAGCACTATAGATTTAGGCTATGTTTGGTTAGATGTAAGGTTTTTAATGGAATGGAATGGTAAATGGATGTAATATGTGAACATTATTGTTTGGGAGGGAAGGAAGGGTTCATAATGTAATATAGTGAAATGTTTTTTGGAAGACGGGTTCATAATATAATATATTGAAATGTTGTTTATTATTTTACATTCCATCATAAACACCCAAAATCGGAGGTAACTTATTTTTACTGTTTAGGATGGAATGAGATGTAATGTGAAACTCTCCCCTTCCATCCTATTCCATTTCATTATAAACCCTCCTCTTAAACGATGGAATAATATTACATTATATTCAATTCCATTAATAACCACCCAACCAAACATAGCCTTAGTTACAAAAGTGAAGAGGTATATAAAGAATTCAAGGTGGAGCTTGTCCTTTAAAATTTTGGAGCATTCGTATAAGGAGCTTACCCTTGAAATTTTTACTACTCTTCAAATCCAAAGTTAGATATGAGAAATGCAATTAAGATTGGGCTTAGGGGCTATCTAATTGAACTGTTAGTCAATGATTATGATATAATGCAAGTTCTTTACACCAAACAATATGGAGATAAAGGAGAAAAAAGTAATATAATTGAATTCCTAAATGAGTTAATTAGCCATGTACCTCAGAATTATTGAAGCTAATATTAAAAAAAGCTATTTATGCCTCTTTTAAGAATAAGAGTAATTGCATCTTATATCTAGCCTTAGAAATTGACATAGACAATGTCATATATGATTTTTGGGAGGAGGGAGAGTATTGTTTTGTGATCTTTATTAACATTTTTGTATCTTTGGTACATAGTTGAGAGGAGATTATGTAACCTAAATTATTGCTTTTTAAATATATTTGAAATATATAGGCACTAGGAAAAAAAGGGATCCATCTGTGGATAGACTTATTTGACCAAATTGGGAAAGAACCTAACTAGGTTTGATACTCTTCTAGGGATGACTATAGGTTGCCACATAACTATTGTCAACCTTAACATAATGAGGTATATGAGATTATTTAGGAAGTTCAATAAAGCTTATGTTTTAGTGCATTGAGAGAGAGATTTCATATAAGGAGATGGTGCCTCTAGGGTTAAGTAATGGGAGAGAGTAAAATTTTAACCAGTAGTTAAGGAAATTCAACCAGAGGAGACAACGACCTAATGCATACCATAGTAGATGCTACAAGAGATAATCGATAGGAAAATTCTCTATATTGTGAATGAATAGTGAGGCAAAGAAACTCCCATTTTATAGAACTTAAAAAAATTGAGTGTATAGAAGAGATGATTTGAAGGATGAAGCAATGATTGTCTTACTACTTTTAGCATATGGATTATTCTGAGCTACCTTTACAATACTTGATGATGCCATCAGAGGATAAAAATAATGATGAGCCTGCTTTGATTAGTTGTTCTTTTCCTTTTTTTTAACATCATATATAATTTAATTATTTTTTCCTTTTTCACCAGACTATATGTTTTTACTTTAATTATATCACTTACTATTGCTAAGTACTTTATTTTAGTTTATTTTATTTTTAACTCCAATTTTGACTTTGTTTTTTTATCATTAGTTTAAG
Source organism: Erythroxylum coriaceum (assembly GCA_026874005.2). Lineage (NCBI taxonomy): Eukaryota > Viridiplantae > Streptophyta > Magnoliopsida > Malpighiales > Erythroxylaceae > Erythroxylum > Erythroxylum coriaceum. The sequence continues at coordinate 9,205 of JANQAP020383939.1, read as the reverse complement.
TTTGCAAGATATAAATAATATACAAGTAAATCATATTAATCTTGGACATTAAGAAATAAAAAAGGCTCAGAGAAGTTTATGTTTGCAAGATATGAATAAGTTTAAAGGTCAATCATATTAATCTTATACTTCAAGTGATAAAAATAACTCAAAGAAGTTCATTTTTCTTTTTTATTTTTTCCTTTTATTTCTATTTATATTGTCCTTAATTGTGTCTTCTATTCTCTATATTTGGTAAATTAAGGATATTATAACTATATGTAGAAATTTAATTATTTGTGAGGTATGTTCTATTTCACCTTGTTATATTAATTTTATTACAATTATCTTAATAGAAAATAATTATGGGAATTTCTATATTAAAAGAAGACTAATTAATATTTTTGATCTAAATTTTGTTTGTTCTATGATCTAGTGAGTTTAGGTAAATAGATATGAGAATTAATAACTATTTTTAGCTTCAATTTAATGATAAAATAGATGACACCTTTTTTATAATTTTGATATAATTTGTGTTAGAAGGTGAATAAAAGGAGCATAAATAAATTTACTCTAGTGAGTTTGATCTAAATAAAAGGTTACTAGTTAGGAGTATAACCAGTAGCCATTCAAATCAATCACTAATTGAGTAATCTGGAGCATTCAAAATAAGGTTTTTACTTTTATATCCAAAGGTAAGTTCACTTTTCAACCATTCCCTTGATTCTCTTTTACAATTTCAAAAAAGAATATGTTCTACGTTTTTGTTAAGTTAGGTTATTAAAGTGTTTGAAGGTGAAGGCTTTATGCTCATTTTATATGTTAAGTTGAATTATGTGAATTATGTTGATGTTTGAAAAATTATTGGGTTGAATTGAATTTATTTACCATTCAACACAAATATTTAGATACCTAATTAGTTAATAAATAATGTATTTAAACTGATGATAGATATTTTTGATTATTCAAATTGATATACTAAATTCCTACCTATTTAAGTTAAAAGTGATTGACATTGATTTGTTTACGGTCAAGCAAAAGTTTAAGCATAGGGATAATTGATGTGCATGAAACATTCATACATTTTCTCAAATATTTTGTTTGATTTCATGTCAAGTTATCTTATCTTGCATAGTCTCTGATCTATTTTCAAGTTATCATGTATATTTAACCTTAGAATTAGATTTAGCAAGATTTGGAGAATATTTCAAGTAAAAACATAGAGAGAATTTTAGAGGAATATGGAGATATAATCCTTACTAATAGGACTATTGAAATTTGATATTAATATGAATAAAACCAAGGATAACTCTATCGAGACAAGTTTGATTCAAGAACATATTTGAAACAAAACAAAAAGAATGATATGAATTGATATCACTTTTCTCTAAAATATTAAATAAAAATATTTTCAAAAAATATATAGTAAACAAACATAAAGTTAATTAATATTAGAGACTTCATTCTATGTTATAGAGAGAATGAATAAGGATAGAGAGAGAAACTTCTATATCCTATAATGGAGCTTCTTATTCTTATCTTTCATTCTATCCTCCTTCACTGTTATTTTATATCCACATCGTCTTCGTACTTATTCCCCTTTTTGATCTTCCTTAGTTCTTTCCTGTATTATCCACCTCCTCTTCAGCTTCTGGTTTTGTTCACCATTTCAGCTTCTGGTATTACTCCCCATCTTTTGTTCACAAAGGTTATTTTGTCTTTTTCGTGATACTCATTTCTTGCCTTTAGTTTAATATCCTCCTTTATAAACAACTTTTTACAACTTTCTCCCTCTTTTATTTATGGCCTCTTTCCCAAGTTTTAATGTTTATAATCCTGAGGACTTAATTACTTTCCCACTTCTCCCCTCTTCTTCCTCACTTAAGCTAGTTTTGTCCCTTCTGTTGCCTTCCCAGTAAAGATCCCCACTAACTGATGTTATTAACCATGTCCTTTTAGGTCCCTCTTTAGTCTTCAACCCCCTCTACTAGCCCCTACTTATAGTAATATCCTTTAGATTCATCTAAAGGTAGAAGCATTATAGCCTTTAAAATTGAAGTTCTAAAGCAAGGGGCAAAGATTTGGTCTACCATCATAATTAGGTCCTTCTTAGGGAAACGTCCCCCTTTTCCTTTAATTAAGAATTAGGCTTTTAAATAATTAGGAATTAGGCTTTTAAATAATGGAAGGGAGTAGGGTTAAAAGAGGTTCTTCTAACTATCCAGGGTTAAGCCCTGGGATTTGACTTCGGACTTAGCTTGGTGCTCTTTAGATTCTTATATGAAGCATGATGGATATCTAAAATGCTCTATTATTTTTATAACCTTAAAACCTAGGCTTGATCTTGGAAAATGTTAAACATGAGAGCATTCTAATATGGGTCAATATCAACAATTTCCATTTAGAGTATAGTTTTACCAAAGGTCTAAGTCTCCTTGCACATTATATAGGTGAAATGATACACATAGATGGGACAATAACATTGAAGAAGAGGATTAGGTATGTTAGGCTTTATATGAATGTGGGATTGAATAAAGATCTTATGGATTTGATACCCCTTCTAAGATTAGGGGATGATGATATGCTATTTGAGGAAACTATGAGGCTCTCTTACCAATGGAAAACCTAATTGAAAGTTTAAGGCAAGTGATGCTTATCTATTAAAGAAGAATTTTTAAAGTTGATTATAATGAACTTATGGGGATTATTGATAGGTGTGCATTAGGATATGTTTTTGTAGGCAATTAGCATGTGTTTTCTTACATAATTGTTGTTTATTGTTCTAATTTAGGATTTATTTTGTATATTTTCATTAAGTTTAATTTCCGTTGTTGTTCTTGTGTGTTTGATGCTAATTGAGGGTAAGAATTGACTATTTTTGCATAGGAAACAAAAGGGAGCAACATAGAGGTTGAACAAAAGATCAAAGAAGAGAAGACAAGAAGAGTTCATCTAAAACAAATTCCCACATTCGTGGGAATCATGTAAATTCCCACGGACGTGGGAAATCATAGCAGAAATGAGGAGCGCATTTGTGTGCAATTTTTGGACTATAAAAACATTATTAAGCCTCCATCTTCATGGGAGACGACACCCAGATATAAATATCATCCTTGAGTGGAGAACATATGTTCAGAGCATTAAGGAGGGATTGACGACAAGGATCATTATCAAGATTGGGCAAAATAGCACATCAACACCAAAATTCCAGATTTTGGCAAAGAAGAGGAGTCTTTCTGTTATACTTTCTTTCATTTTAATCTTCTCAATTCTTTGTAAAAATGGTTTATTTGATTGTTGATGATGTTATGGAGACCATGTTAGGCTGATTTCATTTTAGGGATTGCTTTTGAATTATTTTGTCAAAACTCCTATTTTATTGAATTGAATGAAGTGTCTTTGATGATTGCTGTTTAAATTGTTGTCTTGCAACAAATCGATAGAGTGAGTGAGATAAGATTCATGTAGGATTGTATAATGAGAGTTGGCGACCTATAGACTAGTAATCATCATGTCAATTGAATAGTTAGAAGAGAGATCTTAATTAGTCAATTGATCACCCATAGGATAGTTTAATAACTAGTTAAATTAGTAGAGTCATTGGGCAGGTTGAGAGATAATTGAATCGATTCCCATTAATTCAATTAGGGATAAATAGTTAGACCTTGAGAGACGGTAATTAGTACATTTGGCAATCTAGGGCGAGACACAATTCAATCAATAAAATAGGACGAAGACAAAGTGAGGAAAAAGTAATCTTTAGCATTTAGATTCTTGAATTCAGATTTTCTGCAATTGTGGTATTGTCCATTGTTTACATTAGTCTTTTAATTTAATTCAATTTTCCAGATTATTTGCATTTCATAATTTCGTTTCTTAAACAAAGTTATGTCTAAATTAAGCAGTGTCTAGGCATCAATCCCTGTGGGATCGATATCTGCTCTTTTTCCTACAAGTCACAATTCGTTTACTTATAGTTTTTGAGTGTAAAACAAGTAGATAGGTTTTACCATCAACAAGTTTTTAGAGCCATTGCCCGGGATTGATTGTTGAGCATTGTGTTTGATTTAGATTACTTTGATTTAAGAGTTTTTGATACTTTTCCTTGTGTATTTGTAGGTGCATTAACACAAGGAGTACACGAAGAATGAAAGAAGCTATAGAGGATGAAATTCTCGACATTAAGAAGCACGAAAGAGAAATAAGAAGGGCAAAGCATCTAAATTTCTCAAATCAAGATATGACTGAAGAAGGAGAATAAGGAGGACCGAAAAGGACACTCATGGATTTCATGAGGCCAGAGTTTAGTCCTCAAGGAGTGGCGAGGCTAGTAGTTCAAGCAAATAATTTTGACATAAAGCTGGCGTTACTCAACATTCTTAAGTGTGCAGTTCTACTGACCCATTCAGATTCAACAGAATGTCTGACGATGCAGTGAAGCTGTGACTATTTTCATTACGTTGAAGGATCGGGCTAAAGGATGGTAGAATTCTTTGAATCCAGGCCAGATCATGAATTGGGAGAAACTCGTCCAATCATTCCTCACCAAGCATTTTTCGTTGACAAAGACGATGAGGATTATCAAGGAGATAACAAATTTCTAGCAAAATGACGGAGAATCTCTTTATGAAACTTGGGAGAGATTTAAGGAACTTCAAAGGAGCTGTCCATATCACAACCTCCTGAGGGAATTTCTACTTCAAACATTCTATAATGGAGTGAATCCTAGTATAAAGGGCACAATTGATATAGCAGCCGGAGGTTCACTGATGAGAAAAATGGTAGAAGCAGCTCATGATTTGTTGGAAGAGTTAGTAAGCAATAGTTACATGTGGTCGAGCAAGAGGAGTAGATAAGGACAGAAGGAACAAAAGGGTATGATACCTATTGACTCAGTTACTGCCTTACAAGCTCAAATAACGACTTTAACGAAACAGCTAAACAACATACAAGGAGCATCTATATTAGCAGTTAAGATAATGCAAGCACAATGTGAGCTGTGTGGGGAGAACAACCACAGCTTAGTAGAATGTTTCCTATTGGGAGCTAGCGGGACTAAACAAGTAAGCTATTTAGGCCAGCCGCAGTGAGGTAATAACCCATATTTGAACACATATAATCCAGGTTGGAAAAACCAGCCAAACTTTTCTTGGAGTAACAATAATGCAGGTGGATAACAAAGACCACAAGGACTGCTAGGATTTTAGTAAGATCAAATCGGAGCATTGGAAAACAAAATGGATAAGATGATGGAGGTTTTAGGGTCCAAACTGGCAGCACAAGAAGAGAATCATAAGAGGATGCATACAAGTCAGGAGGAAAATTAGAAGAGGATGGAAGCAAAATTCAATCATATTTTGAAGAATCATGCATCATTTATCCATAATCTGGAAGTTCAGGTAGGCCAACTAGCTAACGCTTTATCTTTGCAAAATACAAGTAGTCTACTAAGCAACACTGAGGTGGGTCCAAAGGAAAGAATCATGGCCATTACTCGGATAGAGAAAGAAGAAAGCAAACATGGGGAGAAAGAAGGAAACAAGCAAGAAGAACAAACAGTGTTGGAAGTCCTTCCAAATGGACCAGTAAGCGAGCCAATTAAGGAACTTCAGCTTGGACTTTCACATCAAATTTTTGCTCAGTGGAAGCCATCTTCAAGTGACATAGCTTCGAATTCTAAGGAAGGGGAGTTAAACGAGATGACAGACATAACAAATCAACTCCAGACAAAGCTCATATTAAAGGGGTCGTTGAAAGAAGAGGTTATCAATCACATATCAGGAGAAAGTCCGCATGTGGCACAGAAGAAAGAAGACCCAGGAGACTTTTTCATTCCGTGTAGTATAAATAAAGTTAAAATAGATCGAGCATTTACAGATTTGGGAGCAAGTATCAACATGATGCCGTACTCATTCAGTTAGAAGTTAGGTCTAGAAGAGCCAGAGTTAACTAAGACATTAGTGAAAACGGCTGACAGGACGATGCATTTACCGAAGGGGATTATCAAGAATGTGCAACTACATATTGATAAAATTATCGTTCCCGCAGATTTTTACATATTAGATATTAGTGAAGACGAGGAAATCCCGATGGTTCTTGGGTGACCATTTCTGGCTACTGCTCGTGTGATTATTGATGTTGATGGGGGCGAGTTAATATTGAGATTAGGGAAGGAGTAGTTAACATTCAAGGTGTCGAAGAAGAATTATCATCCTACTCTACCCCTGACAGACATCGAGGAACCTAAACTTCAAAGAGGATGTGAAAATATTGAGGACCTCAGAAATGCATTCAAGAAGAAACGAACGTGTAAGAGAAGGCGAAAAAAGGAAAACAATAATGAAGGTTGAGCCCAAAATAAGGTAGCCCCTGTATAAAGTCTGAGATCAGTTTATGCACCGCTATCATTCCAATCATTTGAACCGCCATGAGTAAGAAGGAAAGTTAAGCTACCGACGGTAATAGAAGCGCTGCATGGGAGGCAACCCAAGGAGTCAACTAGCCTTTGTTTGTTTTTGATCAATCAATAGTTCATTTGAATTCCTTAGTTATGATCATGTTTGAATTGGATTTGGTTGATGTTTGTGTTGATTTTTTTTGGATTTCAATTTGTTTTCTTTTCAAATTTCTTGTTGATGATGTTATCTTGATGTGTTTGTAGGTTTTGGGATCATGGAGATTGTATATAAGCTTGAAAGAAGGCTTGAAATTTGCAAGGATCATTGGGGTGATTCCCACGAACGTGAAAAATCGGGCCAAGGGACAGTCTCAGGTAGACAGTTTCTACAAGGCGTAGGCCTCCCAAAAAGTAACGGAGGCAAAGCAAAAACGATTCCCATAGTAACGGTGAGCAAAATGGGCGTAGTCTAAACCATGAAAACGGGGTTGTGGGAGAGTAATACAAACGTCGTGCTATTAGGTGAAGCGGTGGAGTGCTGCACCCTAGATGGAAAAAGTCCAATAGCCTACCGGTGATAAGCCGGACGAAGGTAAGGATGACATCAAGTCATCATGCCCCTTATGCCCTGGGTGACACACCTGCTACAATGGCCTGGACAAAGGGTCGCGATCCCGCAAGGATGTTTACTGAATTAAAAAAAAGAGCGAACAGAACTCGAATTTTTTTTATATGGTATGTGGCGGACGTGGGAAATCTCTCCAGAAAGTTTCTGGAGAGGAATTTCACGCTCGTGGGAATTCTGGAGATTCCTTAAGACGTGGGAATCCTCTCCAGAAAGTTTCTAGAGAGGAATCCCACGCTCGTGGGAATTGTGGGGATTCCCACGAGTGTGCAAATCCCATCTGAGAGGGAGTTTAAAATTTTCCCCCCTTTTTCTTCTCTCATTCACTTTTCAAAATTTCACTCCCTCTCTCTCTAGAACACGATTTTCTCTCCTCCCAATCTCTAAAACTCTTCATTTTTCATCTAGATTCTTGGTATTTTCTTCATCCCTTTCCATTAATCTTACATTCCTTCATTCTTTTCATGCATCAATCATTCAAATATACAAGGATTTAAGTGAGATTTTATTTTTTTCTCTCTAAAATATGATTTTCACTCTCTCTCTTTCGTTTTTGTAGATTTTCTTCTAACAACAGCTCCACTAAGGATGATGAGGGTTAGGCAATCGGTCAACGAGCTCTGCCTTGAGGTTTCCAGCGAAGGAAAACCCAACTTAACGGTAACCTATCAGACCCCATTTCTGATTTACTTGGAAGAAGAAGGTGCACGTTTTTATGACTTTAAGAGTAGAGCAATAGTTACTCCTAGGTATTTTGATTTTGAAGTGTTAGAGAATATAGGAGTGAGACGCCGACTTGAACAATTAACTACGAACATAGGGTGGAATAGATTTGTTTGGTGTGATATACCTATTGCTACCACCATATCTTTAAAGTTTTTCATAACAGTTAGGTGTAATTCTAAAATGGATTTGTTCTGGTTTAAGTTAGGTGGCAATGTTTTTAAACTTGATTACTCTGTCATACGTGAATTGTTTAACTTGTCGAATACAAAAATCTTAGATGGCCTTGCAGATTTTGACGTAGATGGTTATTGAAGCACTCTCACGGGTGAAACCTATTTTGATTCACGTAATGCACCGAACTCTCTGATTCAGAGTGTTGAGCATTTGTTGTTACAAAAATTCATGTGCCTGACTGTGTTTAATAAAACAGAAATCAATACATGCTCAGCTAAAGAACTTTTCTTTTTATGGTGCATGGATAGAAAGCTTAAAATCAACACTCCTTATAGAATTTTCCGATCACTAGTGAGTGTGATTACTAAAAAGAATACGTCTTTTAGAATGGCTTATATTGCTTCTGCTTTGGGTGTATTTTATAATGTTAATATGGAGAATTTACATATTGCTCTCCACGACATGTTTGATATATTCTATTTGAGACGTTCTGAGATTATGGAGGTTTAATCTACGGAACTTCACAATCCTTAGACGCACACTGTAATGAGGAGTAGGAGGGGTGCCTATGCAGTCGTGGACTGACCCTCCACATCTAGTGCAGCTCCAGAACCAGAGGTGGAAGCAGTAGCGGAGGAATCGAGGGAACCAGCAGCGGTTGACCGATATCAATCGATTCTCGACCAAATAGTCACAAATCAACAATGGATGACATCCCAACTCGATGAACTCGACACTCAAATGTGGATAGTACATAAGGAGCAGCGTAGTTTGAAAAATTTTGAATGGTTACCATAAGTATGAGGAACAATTTTGAAGCTCCTACACCATCACCGTCACCACCATCATCGGAATAAGCTTTTTTTATTCCTTAAACTTTTAAAATTTGTTGTTTCATTTGTGTGATTGCATTTCGTTTTATGTGTATTTGGTTTCATATTATTTGTTTGTGTTATGTCTTTTGTTTAGTTCTAATTTCTTTAATGTTGATTTGACTTTAGTATTTTCTATTTCAGTTCATATCATTCGTTTGTTTAAATTTCTTTTGTTTGGTTTGTTTTCACTTTTTTTGTATGGTTCGATGTCATTTCCCTTTATTTGGTTGTTGACTTGTCATATTAAGGACAATGTGATCTTTAAGTGTGGGGAGGTGGCATCAAAGTTCTTAGTTGCATTTTGTGTTGAATAGGATGCATGTTTAGGCATATTGTATGTGCTTGGTGTTACCAATGGAACCACATTTGAGTCACTCTGATAAATATTGCCATGAGATTCTGTCATGTTAGTTGGAATTAGATTGAATG
>JANQAP020382608.1:0-16670 GCA_026874005.2 Erythroxylum coriaceum | reverse complement strand
TTTTATTAATAATAAATATTTTCATTACAAAATGTAACTGGAAGAAAATTAAGTTATAAGTAAATACACTTGCTTTCTAGGGCACTATATTTACATAACTCCAACAACATCGACAACAACGACTTGGGTAAGTATTTTATTGTTTTGTTGTTTCTTTCTCTCATTAGAAATTGATTATGTTATCTTCTATTGATTAATTGGGTATTTGAATGAAGATGATTTTAATGCTCTATTGAATCATTTTTCATGAAAACCTATTGCTAAAATCGAATGCAATATGTAATCTTTATATTCCCGATTCATGTGTAGCAATTAATGGTTCAAAATCATTAGAGATAACACAACATAGGTTAAATAATCCGAGCTTTTGCGATTATTACCTAGATTGGTATATTTTTCTGATTTGTAAGGCAGTTGTCCAGATAAACTTAGAGAACTTATTCTAGGTTTCCCCCGATAGCTAAGGTTAATTAATGAGCGTTTTGTAATTAATTAAGATCTAAGGAAAAGTGGGGATTAATAGAGTTTGTTGTTAATCTACGACTGATAATTGCTAAGAGAGATAAAACAAAAAATCAATAAATTATGCTTAATTGGGGTATAAGCTGAGATTGAACGAAAGAACCGATCCCTACTGAATTCCCCAATTTTATCATTTTTTGCATGTTTTTTTAATTTATTTTCATTAGGTTATTTTTTTAATTTTCTTATTAAATCCGAAACTCCCCATTACCTAAACATCAATTAATTTCATTTCATAAGCTAACCAAACACTCTCTGTGGGATCTACCTAGACTTACCACTACTACAGTAGGAGTCTAGTTATTTTATTTTGACTAGCGTTATAACACGCTTGTCAATTTTGGCATCGTTGCCTAGGAGTGTGGTGTTTAGTTTTTGTTATTGATTTTAATTGTTGTTTTGTATATATTTGTTCATAATTGGTGCCTTTTCAGCTATTTTTTAATTTTTTCATCTTTTTTTCTTTTTATAAAAAATTAAAAATTAAATTTGACATGGATAGGAGTAATTTTTTCCTTAATTCATATTCTCAATCCTATAACAATGTTTGAACTGATCAACCTAACTTTTGTTATGGATGGGATAATCAGCCAAATTACTTTCATGATAGTTTGCAGGAAGCACAGGAATTATCGTACAAACCAGAAGCTTCCTATTAAGGCTCAGGTACATCCTTGGAAGAATTAGTTAATGTGTATTTTGCTAACACTTTACAATTCTAGCAGGAAACAAGTTTTAGAATCCAGAACTTGATAAGCTAGGTTGATTAATTAATGGAAGCTATCAACCGCCTAGCATCATAAAGCAAAAAGACACAACCATATCAACTTGAGGAGTATTTGATGAATATTAGTGCAAAAACCTTACAGAGTGAAAAGGAGCTTAAGAATTTTGAGGTCAACACTCATTGAATTGCTTGTGTCGAAGAAGTTGAGAAGGAGCTCGAAGCTGAAAAAGACATATATTTAGCTCAAAAGTAAGTACTAAGTCTATGATTATTTTTGAAACTAACTCTTCACCTTTACATAGCAGATTGAAGGAACTAAAAAAGGAAGAAAAAGATGAAGAGATGTTGGAAATATTTCCTAATTGCATCGACTCAGTAGAGATTGAAAGTCTGAGGATAAGGAAAGAGCTAAATATGAACGATTATTAACTAAGACCCTATCCTAAAGAACCTCACGTGGAGGAACCATATGTACCACCAGAAGATCACAATTCTGTCATGTGAGGAAAGTATGAAATCGAGCCAGTTCCCTAATCAAAGACGCTTCTTGAGATGTAACACAAGGGAAGTAAATTTCTTTGCTTTTAAATTTTTGCATTTATTTTTTTATCCATGTGTAATTCTTTGTTGGATTATTTTTGCTTGTTTTTTAAGTTTTCAATCGAAATGAGAGAAAGAATAAAACAAACAAAGAAACATTTGTTCGTTTTCTATTGCTTCTAGGATAATTAATTCATTAGTAGAGAACGAATCGAATAGAGAATTTCATAGCAACGCTGGCATGTACTTTTGCTCTTGTGATTGGTTTATGTGCATTATCTTTAGAAGAATAGTGACTAGTGGTAAACAAAGTCGATGATATTTTGAGCCTTATTAGGCTGAAACATCCATATTAGTCTTATTCTCTTTTGATAATCTGTGATCTTCATGACATGTACATCCTGATTTTGCATTGAATTTCTATTCGAGACCACATTTTTGTCACATACATTAATATGGATATGATTAGCCATTCTTTGCTTTTTCAAACTACATTATCCAAATAGCCTACCCATTATATAATTTTCCATTTTTATAAACCCCTTCGAGCCTTATTAGCCTTTCTTTTTGTATCAACCATATTACATGCTTTATACTTACCCAAATTTCCTACCCAAGCCATAAGCTAGTGGAGCATGTGTGATTGTTGAGTTTATGGATGTAAAAAATTCTAAGTGTGTGTTGGATCGAAAATAAAAACATACTTGGTTTGGCTAAATGGTAGATTTCAAAATTTTTGCCGAAATCAAAATATAGCAAAAGCATAAACACCAAATCAACATGCTTTAATCCATACATGATACGGTATAAGGAAAATAAGTATAATAAGAACAAGAGCAGAATATTACTGACTCCTTACTCTAGCTTTGACTCCTTGCTACTATGTCCTCAACCAATTCGATCTACCACTTGTTCATCTTGGACAACTTGGTTATCAAGATCCTTTGGTGGGAAAGGAAAAGAAAAATTGGATAACAAACCTTTTGCTATCTTAGACTATTTGAAAAAAGAACCAAAAGAAAAATGAGCCTCTCTTTTTCTATGGCCTAATGTGTGGAGAGCTTGGGAGAGACTACTTTTTACATCTATTTTTTTTTATCAAAGCTAAAAATGAAATGTACAAAATCCGAAATCACCAGCTATTGGACAATTTTATTTGAGAGAATGAAGAGACAAGTGGAGAGTTTTTGAAAACGATAATTTGTATGACCGTATATATGTTCATATGTCCAACACTTGAACGTAAATGAGCATGTGTCCAACACATGGACGTTTTCTTCCATCAAAACGTATTCATGTGAGATGTTTAAAAGCCATGCATGTTTACCCACTAAAAACCATCTTTTAAAACCATTGAATGATGAACTGTATTATCGACACACTCATTCATTCTTTAATGATAACAGGGAGCAAAACCAATGTATTCTTTCGACACATGGACATTATCATGATTTAAGGTTCTTTAAAAACTAGCCACCAACACCATTGAATGAAAAGCATAACAACATACTCTTTCATTCTTTAATCAAGAATACAAAAGAGTCTGACCTTTCATTCTTTAATTAATAACAATGTATGTGTCCCTTCCACTACAATACTTGCATTCTTTAATTCAAGCATAACATAATGTTTTGATTTAAGGTTCTTAAAAACCTGCCAATAAAACATTGCTTAATAATAGGCATGACCGAATCCTACATCTTTGTAGGATTTGGTTTTGCTCATTATTAATTTTTTTAAAATTTAATTTAATTAATCTAATTAATTAAGTCAAAATCCAGCCCAATATTAAATAATCCTTTAGGCTTATAATTAACAATTAATTAGTGTAAGCCTAACATTTAATTATAGGATTAAACACTGTTTAATTAACTCTTAATTGAATTACTCCGGTCTTATTGGCCTAAATCCAATTCATCTATTTCTCTCTAAACTGTCTCATTTTCTTTACGATAACCTCCGTTTATTTTGCTTACTTTATTTGGTAATCTTCCCAGAAGCCAAATGGGGAATCTAGTTAGACTTGAATAATTCAAGCTCTAATAAGCCCGAAATTAATTTAATTCTCATTAGAATTAATTCCGACTCATTAACCAAATTTCATTCCATTAAAGACACTTCACTGAACTCTTAAAATACTTAAAATTATGAGAAAATGATGTCCAATCGCAAGCTTTATCATGAACCATATTATAGCCATCCACATAATAAAGGGTAAAATTACCATTTTGCCTTTATATTGGCTTTATCTTCTAAATCTCCCATTTTATTCCATACGGTGATTAACACATAAGATCTAATCTTGATGTTAAGACTTGATGGGTAGCTAGTCCATTAAACTACTAGCATTAATTTAATCACCAATCTCCGTAAAACATCTAGAAGAAATGATATCATTATAAACTCTTTATTTGAGTGAATATTCCCTGCTGCAAGTTTCAATTAATAATTCTAGCATGTAGACACTAGATTCATACCCTGTAAAAATCCATTCCGATCATATCAAGAATTATAATGAAACACACATATGTTCACCACTCATTAAGATTGTGTTTCGTAATAAATGAATGCTAAGGTTTATGTTTTAAGATTAAAGTAACGGCCTACTTTATTCTTTAAAAGACATATGCGATTCTAGATTCATTTAATAGTGCTATTACTGATAGTCAACTACTATCATGATTTGAAACTCATCATTCCCTTGAAGTAAACTCCTTTACTTACATGGAGGTAAATCGCAACACTACAGTCTAAACCATAATCAAACGACCAACTTGATTATTCGACTGTGAATCAATTAATCTAGATTATAATAATATACATGTTTCCCATACATCTACATGGATATGTATATTACTTACAAAAGAATCTTGGTACCTTATTACTAGTTATATAATGCTCAGACAAATAAAGCCAAACTCTTTTTTTTTATTAGTAATAAATATTCTCATTACAATATTGTAACTGGAATAAAATTAAGTTATATGTAAATATACCTGCTTTTTAGCACACTGTATTTACATAAACCTAACAATCTCCCACTTGCCCCAAAGCAAGTTTGACATATCCCTCATTCCCATACCTTCTAGGTGACCCTCGAAGCTCTTCCAAGACAGTGTCTTTGTGAATGGATCAGTAAGGTTTGGATCTATAAGAATCTTTACCATATCCACCTCACCACATTGTATTATCTTTCTTATGGGATGATACTTTCTCTAAATGTGTTTGGTGACTTTGTGGTTCTGAGGTTCTTTAGAACTAGCCACTGCCCCACTATTATCACAATAAAGTGTAATGGCCTTTTCCGCCTCAGGAGCTACCTCTAAATCGTTTAGGAACTTGTGGAGCCAGACTACTTCCTTTACTGGTTCACAAGCAGCAACATACTCAGCCTCCATAGTTGAATCAACAATACAAGATTGCTTGACACTCCTCTAGACTATGGCTCCACCTCCTAAAGTAGATATAGAACCATAAGTTGATTTCCTAAAATTGACATCTGATTAGAAATCAAAATATGTATATCTTGTCAGAATAAGGTCATTTTTAGAGTAAACAAGCATTAAGTTTTTCATCATACGAAGATACTTTAGTATGCATTTAATGGCAATCTAATGCTCTATTCCTGGATTAGACTGGAATCTACTTACCAGTCCCACTATGTAACAGATATCCAGATTAGTGCAAAGCACAACATACATTAAACTTCCAACTGCTGAAGCATATGGAATGTTGCGTATACGTTCGACCTCCTTTTGGGTCTTAGGTGTTTGCTTCTTTGAAAGTTTGATTCCATGTCTAGTAAGTGTGAAACCCCTCTTGAAATCTTGCATGTCAAACTTATTGAGCATGCTTTAATGTAGCTTAGTTGAGACAAGGCTATTTGCTTGTTCTTACAAGCCTTTATAAGTTTGATCCCTATAACATAGCTAGCCTCTCCAAAATCCTTCATTGAGAACTATTCATTCAGCCATCCTTTGACTGTAGATAACATTCCTACATCATTCCCAATGAGCAGAATGTCATTGACATACAGAATTAGGAAAGTAACCTTACCTTCTTGTATCCTTCTATAGACACAAGGCTCATCTAGGTTTTGTATGAACCCATAGGTTTTGATAGCCTTATTAAACCTAATGTTCCAAAACTTAGAAACTTGTTTAAGTCCATAAATGGATCTTTACAATTTGCATACCATCTGCTCATTACCTGACTTAACGAATACTTCTAGGTAGGCCATATAAATGGTCTCCTCAAGATCCCCATTAAGAAATGTGGTTTTGACATCCATTTTTCATATTTCATAATCAAAATAGGCTGCTATGGTCAAAAGAATTATGATGAACTTAAGCATGGCGACTGGAGAAAAAGTCTCCTCATAATCTATACCTTTCTTTTGAGTTTAGTCCTTAGCTACCAATCTAGCTTTAAAGGTCTCTACCTTTCCATCTGATCGTTTCTTCCTCTTAAAGATCCATTAAAACCCTATGTTTTTTACACCTGGCGGTAGATCTACAAGGATCCAGACTTCATTGGCATACATGGAATCTATTTTTGATTCTAATGCCTTAACTCACTTTTTCACATCAACGTCATTAATAGCCTGTGTATAAGTAATGTAATTTGTTACTTCTTGATCTGAGATGGCAATTATGCCTTCCCTTAGACCCGATATCTATCTGGTTGTCTCACAACCCTCCTACTACATCTAGCTATTATTTAACGTTCAGGCTGCTCTTTCGATTCAACTCTTGAATCCATTTTGACATCTTATTTTGCTATATCCAAATCAACTTTTGGTTTAGATGAAATAGCTAACTCTTTAAGTATTATTTCACTTCTTCCTTTGTAATTTCTCACAAATACTTCCTCCAAGTAAGTTGCATTTGTCGACAAATACCTTCCTTTCATGAGGACTATAAAAATAATACCTACAGGATATCTTACAAATAAATATACTTCTGACCTTGGTTCTATCTTTGTGGATTCAAGCCTTAGAACATGGGCTGGGCAGCCCCAAGTCCTCAAATGCCACAATGAAGGCACCCGTCCAGTCCATAAATGCCTATGTGTTTTAGGCACTGATTTGAATAGAGCAAAGTTAAGAAGATAAGTTGTCGTTTGTATGGCATATCTACATCATGATTCTGGAAGGCTAGCATAAGACATCATTGATCTTACCATTTCTAATAGAGTTCTATTACTCCTCTTAGCTACACCATTCTGTTGAGGTACTTTGGGAGCTGACAAGTTAGAAACAATTCCATTGTCATTTAGGAATTGTTGCAACTCTCCAGATAAGTGCTCACCACCTCGATCAGATCGAAGTTGTTTTAATGGCTTGTCAAATTGCTTTTCAGCTTTAGCTTTGAATTCCTTGAACCTTTTAAAGGACTCACTCTTTTTATGCATCAAATATAGATAGCCATGCTTAGAGTAATCATCTATAAAGGTTATGAAGTATTCATAATCTCCTCTGGCTTATACATTCATGGGCCTGCAAACATCAGTGTGTACCACGTCCAACATAGATTCAACTATGTTTCCTTTAGAAGGAAATGAAGCTTAGGTCATCTTTCCTTCAATACAAGACTCTCAGGTGGGTAATGGACCATTGTCTAAGCCTATAAGGATCCCATCCTTCACTAACCTATCAAATCTTTTATGATTGACATGACCCATCCTTAAGTGCCACAGATATTTTGAATTAATGTTAGAGTCATTGGATTTTCTTGGTTTTATTAATTTTGTGGTGTTTAGTGAGCCTGTCATAGATTCTATAAAGAACAATCCCTATTTAATTACTGCATTACAAATAAAATTCTTATTCTTATATATTTAAACAACTTTTCAAAATATAAGGAATAACCAAATTTTATTAAACAAAAAATAGAAATCATGTTCCTTAAAACCATTGGGATGTAAAATAACCTATGACTACTGGGAAAGTATAAGATAACTGCTCCTATTGCTTCTGCTAAAATGTAGGATAATCCATTATCTTGAATTGAAACTGGCTTTTAGGTAGTCCTTTCCTTTGCTGGAACCCCCGTATGGAATTGCAAACATGGTCAGTGGCTCCTGAATCTAATATCTAAAAATCTACCACATTTCTAGTTCTTAACAAATGTAGGAAACCTATACCTTGTTTGCTCTTTAGGCTCTTAAGGTATACCGCACAGTTCCTCTTCCAGTGGCCCTTCTCACCATAATGGAAACACTTTCCCTTGGAATCCTCTTTAGCCATCTTTTTAATGGGTTAGGCCAAGAACCCTGTTTGGGCCTTCCCTTTCTTTGCACCTTTCTCTTTTGCTTGCCCTTACCCTTGGGCTTAGAAGAAGACATGAGCCTTTGACCCATTGGCCCTAATATTTAATATCTCCTCTGTAGTTTTGAGGGTATTCATCAACTCACTCAAGGTCTAATTCTTGGTGCTGAGCTCATAGTCCAATTTAAACTACTAAAAAGAAGAGTTTAAGCTGTTGATGATCATGATCATCTCTATTTTTGCATCCATTTCTGCCCCAAGCAACTCAGCCCCAGTAATCGTAGAGATTACCTTAAGCATGTAATCTCGCATCAATTCACTAAGCTTTTATCTGAGATTTTGAAAGGTTTGGATAGCTTTCACCCTTAAAGACCTAGTCCTCATACCAAACATCTCATGTAGGTGACAGACCATTGCCTCAGCATTTTTCATGCCTGCAAGTTGTTTTTGTAAAATTGCACTGACAGAAGCCAGAATATAGCACTTGGCAGTCTTATTAGCATTCAGCCATTGCTCATGTTGCTGGACTTGCCCAGGAGCTGATTTGTCACTTAGAGGTTTAGGCTTAATGTCCGTTAATACCCATAAAATTTGTTCATATTCGAGAACGATGTTGAGGTTACGTCTCCATTCATTAAAATTTTCTCCATTTTTCAATTTGTTATTAGACAAGAGCATTGCGAGTGGATTCATATTGTGGTGATTATGTTGGAGTTATGTAAAGATAGTGCCCTAGAAAGCAAGTGTATTTACTTATAACTTAATTTTCTTCCAGTTACTTTTTGTAATGAAAATATTTACTATTAATAAAACAAAAGAGTTTGGTTTTATATGTATAAGCATAATTAAACTAGTCATAAAGTACCGAGAATCTTTTGTAAGTAATATAAAATAATTGATTCATAGTTGAATAATCAAGTTGATCGCTTGATTATGGTTTAGACTGTAGTTTTGCGATTTATCTCCATGTAAGTAAAAGAATTTACTTCAAGGGAATAATAAGTTCCATATCTTGATAGTAGTTGACCATCAATAATGGAACTATTAAATGAATTTGGAATCACATATGTTTTAAAGAATAAAGTAATCGTTACTTTAATCTTAAAATATACACTTAAGTATTCATTTATTATGGACCACAATCTTGATGAGTGGTAAACTCATATGTGTTTCATTATAATTCTTGATATGATCATAATGGATTTTTACAGAGTAGCAATCTAGTGTTTGTATGTTGGAATTATTAATTGAAACATGTTTTAGGGAGTATTCACTCAAATAAAGAGTTTATAGTGATATCATCACTACTAGATGTTTTATAGAGATTGGTGATTAAACTGGCACAGTAGTTTGATGGACTAGCTACCCATCAAGTACACTAAGATGAGATCTTGTGTGTTAGTCATCGTATAGAGTAAAATGGGAGATCTAGAAGGAAAAATCAACATAAGGGCAAAACGGTAGCAGATGACTATAATATGGTTCATATTAGAGTTTGCAATTGGACATTTTATTTGAAACATATGTTCTCATAATATTTAATAATTCAAGAGTTCAACTAATTGTCTTTAGTGGAATGACCTTTAATTAATAAGCTGGAATTAATTCTAATGAGATTAAATTAATTCTGGGCTTATTAGAGCTTGAATTATATAAGTCCAATTAGATTCCCCATTTGGCTTTTAGGAAGGTTATCAAGCAAAGTAAGAAATACAAATAGAGTTTGTAAAGCCTATGATTGAATGTTGGGCTTACTCTAATTAGAAGCCTAAATGAACATTTAGAAATGGGCTAGACTTTGGTTTAATTTGATTTATTAGATTAATTAAATTAAATCAAAGTTATTAAAGATAAAAGTAGGTGGATTTTTAGTTTTATTGGGATAAATGTGCAGCTGTACATTTAGCATTGGATTGCTACATTTAAGATGGCTTTTAACATGCTTTATCATCATTAAATGGAGTTATAACCTTCTAATTAAATGGTTTAAGGGTTGTCTTTTAAATATAGCATGTAATCATTTAGCATTCATTAGATTAAAGAAGAAATAGATGCATTTGATGGACCCTCTTCCTTCATTAATCACAAAATAAAAAATGAGACATATCATTTTAGGTTATTGATCTTTTCATATACCCATCTTAAAACAAATGAGAAGAGTCTCATTTATTGGCTTCTTTATGATTGATTAAGGAAGGATGTGATGCATTGGATGCACTTCACTTCGTTCTTTGAGGCTTAACCAAAATTTAAAAAAAGGATACAAGTTGTTATTGAATTTTTATCTCTCTCTCTCCTATCTTACACGAGATAGGCCGAAATTTACATAAAAGGTGTCTCATCTTTAGCTTCCTTTTCTAAGGCAAAATCTCTTCAAGTTTTCTTCTCATTTCCCACCAAAGGATCTTGTTAACCAAGTTATCCAAGGAGAATGAATGGTAGATTGGATTGGTCGAGGATATAATAATGAGAAGAAGATACATCACCTAAGAGAGGATACATTACCGAGGTTAGGATAACACATCGAGGAGTTAAAACTGTAGCAAAGGAATCAGTATATTTTTACTATCTTATTCTTATGTTAAATATTTTCCTTATACTGTATCATGTATGGCTTAACATGTTTATTTAGTTATATTGCTTCCACAATTTGATTTCTAAAAATAAGTTTTTGAAATCTATCATTTTAGCCAAATCTTGCAAGCTTAAGTTTTCAATCCAACAATTGGTATCGGAGCCAGGTTCTTAAGCATGATTTCTGTTCCTATATGTGATGCATAGGTTGGCAATTTTTGTATGCTACATATTTTTATGTGATAGAAATATATATGGTGTATGTTTTGCTCTTTTGGTTGTCCACAAATTATAAAGTTACCTTGTAGGTTTTCTTCATTTTGGTTATAACAAGGAGGGTGGCCTTTCATCGTCATCTTTCCTCCTTGGCTTCATTTTTCTGTTCTTTTATCATGTAATGTACAAAATCATGTAATGATGAAGATGAAGAAGTCACGGATTGAAGAAATGAAGAGGTAAAGTTTAGTTTTTAATTATGGTGTCTTGGCCAAATTTCTGTTTTGTGTGAAAACCAAAGTCCTGGATTTTTGTTTAACAAATTGTTGGTTTTGTGAGAACCAAAGGACTGAATTTTTGTTTTAACAAATTTTTGTTTATATGAAAATTTTTTACCATAGTTTCGGTTTTTGTGAAAAACAAGTGCAGATTTTTGTTTTCTTTTGGAAAAATTTCAATTTTGTGAAAATCAAATTTTTGTTGGAAAAGAAAGGCCAGTACACACTTGTTACCAAATGGGCCGGGTCATATGAGCGAAAAGTTCGAAGTAAAAGATCCAAGTCTAAGAAGATTTGTTGGGACTAAAAGCCTTGTAATTGTTTTTATGTTTCTAGGATGGACAATCAAAAGTGGCTTATTAGTTCATGTGATGAATGGATAAATGAATGCAAATAATATGTGATATTATGTCATTGCATGCCATTTAGAAAATTGGCAATCCTAGGCTTTGCCATGCATTCATTATGTATGAGATATATAATGAAACAATATAGGATGGATAATAAATTACATCATGACAAGATGGTATTTATTAAAACTTAAATCTTAAAAGGATTAAGTGGGAAAGAATGCTCATATAAGAGTTCACGGTCTCTATATGAAGGCCCATTTGAATGTGGTGAAGTGTTACTCCCTACCGGAGGGCATGAACCCTAAATCTTGCATGGTTTGAGTCTCCTAAAGGATAAGTCCATTTATTGATAGCAAATGTGACCTCCCACTAAGGCATGGTTTGTATGTGCCTTAGGTGGATGAATCAAATGGTTACACACTCAACATATTTTATCAATATCCTACCCACTGTAGCACTGTTGGTAAAAGTATGGACCAAATTATGGTGCTTCTCAAAAGGTTAGCCACGAAGATGCTTGGTTATTTTTCTAATGGGATGGTCCTAGTGTTTCTTTTAATGGATAAGATGGCCCACTGTCACTTAGTCCGTTATAGATAAGAAAAATAACCATCATATAAATTTTTAATTTGTTTAAGTTTTGTTAACTGTATCATCATTCTTACATGCATCATGATTTTATAAAAAGTTCCAATATTGTTGATTAGTATGCTCATTCTTTAATAATTTATATTTTCAGACATACTCAATCACAAAATGAATCCTCTCACTTTGTTTTTGACAAATAACAAATTAGAAAATGGAGAGAATTTTAATGAATGCAGACGTAACCTTGACATTGTTCTTCAATATGAACGAATTTCATAGGTATTAACTAAAAATGAGTTTGCACCTCTGGGTGGAGATTCAACTCCTGAGCAAGTCCAACAACATGGATGATGGCAGAATGCTGGTAAGACTACTGGTGCTATATTCTAGCTTCTGTTAGTGGTATGCTACAAAACCAAATTGCTTGTATGAAAACTACTAGTGTAATGTTTCATCACCTACATAAGATGTTTGGTGTGAGGAAAAATTCTACAAGGGTGAAAGCTATCCAAACCTTTCATAATCTCAGACAAAAACCTGGTGAACCGGTGCGAGATTACATGCTTAAGGTAATCTCTACGATCACTGAGGCTGAGATGCTTGGGCGGACATGGATGTGGACATACAGATGATTATGTTCATCAATAGCTTAAACTCTTCTTTTTAGCAGTTTAATTTAGACTGTGAGCTCGACAACAAGGATTATACCTTGAGTGAGTTGATGAATACCCTCCAAAGTACGGAGGAGATATTAAATATCAAGCCTCATGGGCCAGAAGCTAATGTAGCATCTTGTTCTAAGCCCAAGGGTAAAGGCAAGAAAAAAAAGAAGGGTCTAGTGAAAAAGAAGGCCCAAATAGGGGTCAAGGCTCGACCCATAAAAAAGAAGGCCAAAACAGACACCAAGGGAAAGTGTTTTCAATATAGTGAGCCGGGTCACTGGAAAAGAAACTGTGTGGTCTACCTTAAGTCTCTCAAAAGCAAACTAGGTATAGGTTTCCTAAGTTTGTTAAGAACTAGAAATATAGCAGATTCTAATTCTTAAATATTAGATTCAGGAGCCACTAACCATGTTTGTAATTCTTTGTAGGGGTTCGAGTAAAGGAAAAGATGACATAAAGGCTAGTTTCAAGTCAAGATAGCAGATAGATCTTTTGTTTCAGCAGAATCAGTGGGAGTAGTTATCTTGGACTTTCTTAGTGGTCATAAGTTATATTTGAAGGATGTATATTACATCCCAATGGTTGTAAGGAGCATGATTTCTGTTTTTTGTTTAATAAAATATGGTTATTCCATATATTTTGAAAATATTGTTTCAATATATGAGAATGAGGATTTTATCTGTAACGCAATAATTAAACAGGAATTGTTCTTTACAGAACCTATTACAAGCTCACTAAACATCACAGAATTGATAAAACCAAGACAATCCAATGTCTCTAGCATTAACTCAAAATATCTGTCGCATTTAAGAATGGATCATATCAATCAGAAAAGACTTGACAGATTAGTAAAGGATGGGATCCTTATGGGCTTAGATACTGTTCCATTACCCACCAATGAATCTTGTATTAAAGGAGAAATGACCAAGGCCTCATTTCCTTCCAAAGGAAACAGATTTGAATCTACATTGTACATACTGAGTTAGGGGAGGTTATGAATACTTCATAACCTTTATAAATGATTACTCTAGATATGGCTATTTGTATTTGATGCATAAAAAGAGTGAGTCCTTTGAAAAATTCAAAGAATTCAAAGCTGAAGCTGAGAAGCAGCTAGGCAAGCCATTAAAACAACTTCGATCGGATTAAGGAGGTGAGTACTTATTTGGAGAGTTCTAACAATACTTAATTAACAACGTAATTGTTTCTAACTTGTCAGCTCCTCGAACACCTCAACATAATGGTGTATATGAGAGGAGAAATAGGACTCTATTGGAAATGGTAAGATCAATGATGTCCTACATTAGCCTTCCAGAATCATTCTGGGAATATGTCATATAAAGGACAACTTATCTTCTTAACTTTGCTCCATCCAAATCAATGCCTAAAACACCTAGGGAGTTGTGGACTGGCTGAGACCTTTAAAGCTAGATTGGTAGCTAAAGGCTATACTCAAAAAGAGGTTATGGACTATGAGGAGACTTTTTCTCCAGTTGCCATGCTTAAGTCCATTAGAATTCTTTAGCCATAGTAGCTTATTTCGATTATGAAATGTGACAAATGGACGTCAAAACTGCATTTCTTAATAGAGATCTTGAGGAGACCATTTATATGGCCCAACCAGAAGTATTCATTGAGCTAGGTAATGAGCATAAGGTATGCAAGTTGCAGAGTTCCATTTATGGGCTTAAGCAAGCATCTAGGTCTTGGAACATTAGGTTTAATAAGTCTACCAAAACTTATGGGTTCATACAAAACCAAGATGAGCCTTGTGTCTATAAAAGGATATAAGACGGTAAGGTTATTTTCCTAATCATGTATGTTGATGACATTCTGCTTATTGGGAATGATGTAGGAATGTTATCTTCTGTTAAAGGATGGTTGAATGAATAGTTCTCAACGAAGGATTTAGGAAAGGCTCAAATAACCCACATTGAGAACATGCTCAATAAGTTTGCCATGCAAGATTCCAAAAGGGGTTTCACACCTACTAGATATGGAATAAAACTTTCAAGGGAGCAAGCACCTAAGACCCAAGAGGAGGTCGAACACATACATAACATTCCATATGCTTCGGCAGTTGGAAGTTTAATATATGTTATGCTTTACACTAGACTAGATATCTATTATGCAGTGGACTGGTAAGTAGATTCCAATCTAATCCAGAAATGGAGCATTGGATTATGTTAAGTTCATACTGAAGTATCTTCATAGGATGAAGATCTTAATGCTTGTTTACTAGATCTGGAAGTAATCTAATTCTGACGGGATATACAGATTCTGATTTCTAATCAGATGTTGATTCTAGGAAATCAACTTCTAGCTCTATATTTGTTTTAGGAGGTGGAGCTATAGTCTGGAGGAGTATTAATCAATCTTGTGTTGTTGATTCGACTATGGAGGCTGAGTATGTTGCCACTTGTGAAGCAGCAAAAACAGTAGTCTAGCTCTATAAGTTTTAAAATGATTTGGCTGTAGTTCCTACGGCAAAAAAGGTCATTACACTTTATTGTGATAATAGTAGGGCAGTGGCTAATTCTAAAGAACCTTGGAAGCATAAACCTGCCAAACACATTGAGAGAAAGTATCATCTTATAAGTGAGATAATACAATGTTGTGAGGTAAATGTGGTAAAGATTCCCACAGAGTAAAGCTTTGTTGATCCATTCACGAAGATGATGTCTCAAAAGAGTTTTGAGGGTCACCTAACAGGGATGGGAATGAGGGATATATTAAACTTACTTTAGGGCAAGTGGAAGATTGTTAGACTTATGTAAATATAGTGCCTTGGAAAACAAGTGTATTTACTTATAACTTAATTTTCTTCCAGTTACTTTTTGTAATGAAAATATTTAATATTAATAAAACAAAAGAGTTTGGTTTTATATGTATGAGCATAATAAAACTAATCATAAGATACTAAGATTCTTTTGTAAGTAATATACATATACATAGAGATGTATGGGAAACATGTATATTATTATAATCTAAAATAATTGATTCACAGTTGAATATTCAAGTTGGTCGCTTGATTATGGTTTAGACTGTAATGTTGCGATTTATCTCCATGTAAGTAAAAGAGTTTACTTAAATGGAATGATAAGTTTCATATCATGATAGTAGTTGACTATCGATAATGGAACTATTAAATGAATATGGAATCACGTATGTTTTAAAGAATAAAGTAGGTCATTACTTTAATCTTAAAACATACACATAAGCATTCGTTTATTACAGACCACAATCTTGATGAGTGGTGAACTCATATATGTTTCATTATAATTCTTGATATGATCATAATGGATTTTTACAGAGTATCAATCCAGTGTCTGCATGTTGGAATTATTAATTGAAACATATATCAGGGAACATTCACTCAAATAAAGAGTTTATAGTGATATCATCACTTCTAGATGTTTTATGGAGGTTAGTGATTAAACTGGTGCCAGTAGTTTGATAGACTAGCTGCCCATCATGTCTTAACACTAAGATGAGATCTTGTGTATTAATCACCATAAAGAGTAAAGCGGAAGATCTAGAAGGAAAAATTATCATAAGGGCAAAATGGTAATTTTACCCTTTATTGTGCGGATGGCTATAATATGGTTCATATTAGAGTTTGCAATTGCACAACTTATTTGAAACATGTGTTCTCATAATATTCAATAATTCAAGAGTTCAACTAATTGTCTTTACGGGAATGACCTTTAGTTAATAAGCTGGAATTAATTCTAATGAGATTAAATTAATTTCAGGCTTAATAGAGCTTGAATTATATAAGTCCAATTAGATTCCCCATTTGGCTACTAGGAAGGTTATCAAGCAAAGTAAGAAATACAAATAGAGTTTCTAAAGCTTATGATTGAATGTTGGGCTTACCTTAATTGGAAGCCCAAATGAACATTTAGAAATGGGCTAGATTGTAGTTTAATTTGATTAATT